>OY997380.1:8387115-8402115 GCA_963921505.1 Phakellia ventilabrum
CCTGGGAAATCCCCCCCAAAGACCAGTTCCCCCCCCCTAAAATCTTGGCAACAATATTAATTAATACAGATATCCAGAATTTCATTAAGTTCAGTCGAGGTCCTTCTATAGCAATTCTCATAAGGCGTGTCAGGTTCAAGTAACCACTGAATAAAGGTTCACAACAGCCGCATTTTCAGTCTACCCTTCCCAGCCTTCCCCTGTGTAGCAGAAAGGGGTTCCTAGCCGCCCCCTCCCATTCTTGCCTCGTGTGGCATGAAGGGAAAAGGCTAAGTCCACTGAGAGTGGAGAACAAGCCCATTCTCTCACAAGTTCACAGAAGTAGGCAATCAGAACATGGATAATTAGCACTGCTCCGGCCTACCCTGTCTATCCAGACGTAAAAGTTGCCACAACGGTAGACCCCTCATCTGCATTCAAACACGGTGGGGTACAGTAATGTTAAAGCTGTGTGTAGGACTACGAGTGGCGTCTTCTTCGGTAGCTGGGCTGGCTTCGGTGGGCTTGGGCCTGTGTGAGCCGCAGAGGGGGCTTCGGTGGGGTGAGCTGCAGAGGGGGCTTCGGTGGGCTTGGGCCTGTGTGAGCCGTAGAGGGGGCTTCGGTGGGGTGAGCTGCAGAGGGGGCTTCGGTGGGCTTGGGCCTGTGTGAGCCGCAGAGGGGGCTTGGGTGGGCTTGGGCCTGTGTGAGCCGCAGAGGGGGCTTTGGTGGGCTTGGGCCTGTGTGAGCCGCAGAGGGGGCTTCGGTGGGCTTGGGCCTGTGTGAGCCGCAGAGGGGGCTTCGGTGGGCTTGGGCCTGTGTGAGCCGCAGAGGAGGCTTTGGTGGGCTTGGGCCTGTGTGAGCCGCAGAGGGGGCTTCGGTGGGCTTGGGCCTGTGTGAGCCGTAGAGGGGGCTTTGGTGGGCTTGGGCCTGTGTGAGCTGCAGAGGGGGCTTCGGTGGGCTTGGGCCTGTGTGAGCCGCACGAGGACTGAAGTGGTGAAGGGACACACCCATACCAACAGAAGTGTAGCTATCTGAAAAGTGCCCACTTGCACATAAAAAACAAAAGCTGCTATGAGCCCCACCCACTTTTTGTCGCCCTATAAAAAATTACGTGACATGCTGCACATGCAGCCTTGTTCCCAAGCCCAACGTAAATCGAGTATTTTTTTGCAGTACAATTTGTGGAACTGGTTACACCCACAGGCTATACACACATGACATAGTTTTTGCCATGAGCCACACCCATTTTTTCTTTAGGAGCTGGAATAAGGCCAAAGGCAAAGTCAACAAAGTTTGCAAAATCTCATGCTCACTGTAATTTAAAAAGATCTTGTCATAAAAATCATATTAGTGATGTACGTATGGGTGGTAGGTAAAGTCATCCGAGCAAGCGTGAGAGTGGTGAAATGATCCCGTACGGCACTATTATTACTAGGTGTACATTTGAAATGCAAGGAGCCTCGCGGTAGCGAGAATGTCAGGGCGGATCCTGAGCGGGGCGGGACAGCTTGAATAATCCTTCGCGATATAGGCCAGTCGCAAAAATAATGTCATAGCTACTACCGGAGAGCTAGCCAGCCAGCCTATAACCGAGGATCGATCAGTCATAGCTACTACCGGAGAGCGGAGAAACGACCTGTGACCAAGTAGCTAGTAGTACGGGAGAGTAGACACGTTAGTAGCTATTGCTCGACTCGTGCCGCCCGACTCCAGCACTCATATCTCTACTTGTACATAGGCTACACAAACTGTACTAACCTGGGAGCTGCAGTAAGCCTCTCTTCGAGAAATGATGTGGTAGACTTGTCCATATCGATGACTCTTCGCGCACTACAGCTTCGAAAAACAGCGTCCACAAAACAGTAAGAGACGCCATTTTGAATCCCGGGGGGCCCCCAGGGGCCCAAAGCGTGACGGACATATATATATACATACAAACGTGGGCTGACTATGCATCGCGATTAGTTGCCTCGCTACCACTCGGCAATTACGCCAGCCACACACAGCAAGAGAAACAAGAGTAAATATGTAGTGAATCTGTTTGGAGATAATGAATCCATCGACACTGCTTGTGATGACACAAATGGGCATACCACAAAATTCACTACTTGTTTGTTTTGTCTTGTGATGATCTAACTGTGTATGGGTTGTCATGGATACAGAAACATTAATACACAAACATTACAGTCAGTGGACGTACTGGCAGAGGCCTACTGACGGATAGATTTAGTGTAACTAGTTGTAACCGGTGCACTTTATCAATTAGAACACATCAGGATTATGTTTATACTTCACACAGTAGAAGTGCTGATGCATTGTTCTTTTGTAGACCTAGCGGTTGCCATAGCAATGTTTATCATCGAGGGGAGGGGGGAGGGCGAGGGGAGGGGGGAGGGGGGGAGGATATACTACACTAGGAGGGGACAGTTTGTCCTAGGGCAGAATGTCCCTGGAGGGACATACTCCCCTAGGGCAGATTGTCCGGGGGGGGGGGGGGGGGGGTGGGGACATCCTGTGCTACTACACCAGTGCATGTTTATCATGGATGTACCTACAAAGCTAATTTCCTGTATTACTTGTCTCTATTCTGTGTATATAAAGCTCTGCTCTATCGTATGATGGCAGAGATACATTGACATAGGGGGGGTCACCCATCCTGGGATGGCAGAGATACTGGGGATGCTATGACAGGAGTAGTGCACCCCATTCTGTGAGGAAACTCAGGAGTACATGGACATGCCTTGGCGTCTCTGGACACGAGTGACACACACTTAAGTCCTTTCAACCTCCTTTCTACCCAGAACATTACTCATATCAGAAAAGGACACCTCCCACACACCCAAACTCCACCTCACCTTTCTTCAACACGTTGACCTCCACGTACTCAAACTTCACTTCATTGTCCTCCCCAGCAGCACTGCAGGTGTACTTCCCGGCATGACCGAACAGACACACGCTCAAACATCAGCACCGCCACACCACGCTGCTCATAGCGTTGGATGACTGATTCCAGTTCCGGTTTCAGACCTGGAGTACTGGAATGAAAAATGTATGTGCATGTACACAAGAGTAGTACTGGATAGGTAGGTAAAGTCTTGGGGTGGAGTTGTGGGCGGAGTTGTGGGTGGAGTCAATGGCAACAAGAGATGTCCAATCTGGCTGGTAAATTTCACAACATGATGTAATGCTATTGCACAAAGCCATTCAAGACCATTACAATTTTTGATTACCTGATTTTGACCAGGGGGGGTGGGTCGCCCGTGGCAGCACAGGTGATTTGGAGGGGCTGTCCCTCTGTTGCCTCGGCAACCTGAGGGAGGAGGGTGAGCTTGACTGGTGTGTGCATGTGTGTATGTGTGCATGTGTGGAAGGGAGGTTATATACGTGTACGTACATGTATTAATGTTATAGTAGACTTAATAATTAGGCCACACAAATTTGCCACATTAGCCTCGTCCCCAAGCCATTCCCCCCAATTTCTCAGACTGCATGGCCTGGGAACGAGGCTAGGGCCAAATTGACCCATTAATCTGCAGAAAATCGGGGACTCCTCGATTTTTCTCCACGGCTACGAGATAAAATCTGGGCATGGAAGGCCTGGGTACGAGGTTACCTACCAGGGAGGCTATCACAAATACAGGAAGTGACATCCAATAATCCCGAGGGCGGAGCTCAAGGGATTATTGGATATCGCTGCGTGTATTTGCAATAAAGCCCGCCAGTAGGCATGGTCTAACTGATTTGTCTCATGGCAGCTGATAGTTGCTAAGAGTCACTATGTGTAAGTTCCGCATGTGTCAGGCGCTCCAAACTGTAGTTCGGTTTTCGTGTATGCCTAGCCATGTGATATGCGTACATCACACAGGATTTCCAGTGTGATATTAGCTGAGCGTAGCTCTTAGCCGAATATCACCCTGTGGCACCTTTGATAGTATGGCAATAGCAATAAATACTAGCTCCACCATTGGGCAGTCATAGCTAACTTGTGTTAACATATTCATGACTGTGGTGAATTCCTTTTAAAGAAGTTACGACATATTTGGAATGCCAAAGCTAATTATCTGATCCAGTAAAGAGTCTGTAAAGTGATTTGTAGAACTATAGCCAGCAGTGTTATACATATTGCTAGTGAAGCCATTGGATCTGCCAATGTATTTTCAGCTGCTCTATTAAGTCACCACCTGGAAACTGACTGTACGAGGTTACCTACCAGGGAGGCTATCACAAATACAGGAAGTGACATCCAATAATCCCGAGGGCGGAGCTCAAGGGATTATTGGATATCGCTGCGTTTATTTGCAATAAAGCCCGCCAGTAGGCATGGTCTAACTGATTTGTCTCATGGCAGCTGATAGTTGCTAAGAGTCACTATGTGTAAGTTCCGCATGTGTCAGGCACTCCAAACTGCAGTTCAGTTTTCGTGTATGCCTAGCCATGTGATATGCGTACATCACACAGGATTTCCAGTGTGATATTAGCTGAGCGTAGCTCTTAGTCGAATATCACCCTGTGGCACCTTTGATAGTATTGTGTGTGTGTATTGTGTGTGTGTGTGTGTGTGTGTGTGTGTGTGTGTGTGTGTGTGTGTGTGTATTGTGTGTGTGTGTGTGTGTGTGTGTGTGTGTGTGTGTGTGTGTGTGTGTGTGTGTATGTGTGTGACAAGGCCCATGCAGACTGAAGTCACTGGACTGACCAGAGGCTCAAACTGGACTGACCGGTGACAGTAGTCCACCCCCGAGATGATCTGTTGGAAGACTCTCCTGGCCTCTGGTTCCGAACTCTTTCCTCGCTTCACTGGAGAATATGGGGAGGGGACATCATTACATCATACATGTACATGCAGACCTCAGTACATGCCATTACAACTCATTAGTACCCACTACCCTCCTGCCCAGGCCTCTCACAACTTTTCTCATAGTTGTGTGCGCATCATTTTTCCCACCCCACCGAAAAATTCTGTATGAAACCCTGCCCTGTTTTCCCATTCCCAGGCTGACCTGGTGTCATGCTCTCAGATCCTGTTTTTCCATTCAGCCTGGGAACGGGAAAACAGGACAGGGTTACATACAGAATTTTTCGGTGGGAGTGGGAAAAATTATGTACATAGAGCTATGCCCCCTAGGGGGGGTTGGGGGTATGCTCCCCCAGGGAAGTTTTGAAATTTACATGCCCTGAGGTTGCTTCTGGGGCTCCAAAAAGACTGGAAATTAAGCTACTAATGAACTACTGAGTAGGGGGAGGAGTGGGGAGCACTATGGTACCCCATTGTCGGAAACACTCCTTTAGGTACCACTGACCTTCATTGACGCAAGAGTGCCTGTTGTTGGTAGGATCTGGTAGGGCTCAGACTTGACCAGTACATGATCGCCTGAGGGGAGACAATCATCACATATTTTGGTAACTAATTGAACTGCATAAAAGAGTATTTTTACTGAAAGGAGACATTGGTAAACTAACTAGGTGAACGCAGGATAATGTTGGGTGAGCTGTTTGTGTGCAACATCAGGAGTGCCACTAGTAAAACCTGCAGGTGTTAGCAGACTGCATACACCGCCGGTTAGAGCATTGTGTAGGACGGTCCACATCAAACAACCTCGTCTTGAGGAGGCCTCAAGAGCTGATACAATTAAACACAAGCTTAGTATTAACCAATCTGCTGTGGTAATAAACCAGCAAAGCACAGAACTGAAAACTGGGTAGATCGACCACACAATCATGCAAATCATCAGAAATGGAAGAAAATACAGTAGTAATTTTCTTTATTCTCTCAATGAATTTTCTTCCATCTGCGATAATTCGCATCGTTACGTAGCTGCATGTACATGCATGTAAATGTATACAGATACACATACAGGTACTTGTATTATATACTAGTAAATGTTCATTGTGGGGTGAGCCTTTGTGAGAATTGTGACCTTTCCCTTTGGCATGCCAGTACCCACAGGCAGAGGAGATTGTATCATTATCACAGATACAACATAAAGTGTAAACATGAGGTTTGTATAGTTTTGACAATGTGTAGCTCTACAACCTGCTAAGCTAAAACTGTTCAGTTCCTTGATGTTCCAAACCACTCTAACTGGTTCTGGGAATTGTCGTTATGGAATCTGAACAGTAGACTCTGGAGTATATATGTGGGACTCGCTTAGGCTCACCACAACAAGGCCCATGCCAACTGGACTGACCAGTGGCTCAAACTAGACTGACCAGTGATAGTAATCCACCCCTGAGATGATCTGTTGGAACACTCTCCTGGCCTCTGGTTCCGAACTCTTTCCTCGCTTCACTGGAGAATATGGGTAGGGGACACATTACATCATCATTACATCATTTGTTTGCTGGATTTCATGAATTCACTATAGGTACATGTACATGTAGGCCTCAGTACACGTCACTACACGGGAGGGGGGGGGGGAAACCTGGGAAACCCCCCCCCCCAAAGGCCAGTTTCCCCCCCCCTAAAATCTTGGCAACAATATTAATTAATACATGTAGGTATAAGAATATCAGTGACTGTTGATTACAGATTTATACATCTGTTTGAGTCTGTTTGATTCTTTAAAGATATCCAGAATTTCATTAAGTTCAGTCGAGGTCCTTCTATAGCAATTCTCATAAGGCGTGCCAGGTTCAAGTAATGTATATTGGTCGGCTATAATCAGATTAGCACTTATAGTTGGTCACAAATACAGTATAGATCTGTACTATGCCAAAAGAGTTAACGTGAGAATAGCATCATTAACTGTAATCAGGATAAGGGATCACATGACATCTGGGTCACGCCTACTCGGACATATGTGACAAACTGAGTGGTACTTCTAACTTCTTTTCAGGACCATAAATTTGACTCCAAAATGGCTTCAGAATCAACCTCAGAGAATGTAAAATTTTCTGGGGGGGGCATGCCCCCAGACCCCCCTAGTATTCCGTGCATCATAGAAGCACGGGTCACTGTTTTCCCCCCCTAACTTAAAATCCTGTATGAAACCCTGCTACATCACAGACACTAGCCTCGTACCCAGGCCTTTCCTCACAGCTTTTTACCAGCCAGGTGCAAGCAAAGTGCCCTCTCGAATGGTACTAAAATTACTGTATGTGTACCGCATGTCATCCTCACTTATCACATATGCCAATTAAGTTACATCATCACACTCTAGCTACACCACTGAATAAAGGTTCACAACAGCCACATTTTCAGTCTACCCTTCCCAGCCTTCCCCTGTGTAGCAGGCCTGGAAACCTCCTCCCAGCCTTCCCCTGTGTAGCAGAAAGGGGTTCCTAGCCGCCCCCTCCCATTCTTGCCTCGTGTGGCATGAAGGGAAAAGGCTAAGTCCACTGAGAGTGGAGAACAAGCCCATTCTCTCACAAGTTCACAGAAGTAGGCAATCAGAACATGGATAATTAGCACTGCTCCGGCCTACCCTGTCTATCCAGACGTAAAAGTTGCCACAACAGTAGACCCCTCATCTGCATTCAAACACGGCGGGGTACAGTAATGTTAAAGCTGTGTGTAGGACTACGAGTGGTGTCTTCTTCGGTAGCTGGGCTGGCTTCGGTGGGCTTGGGCCTGTGTGAGCCGCAGAGGGGGTTTCGGTGGGCTTGGACCTGTGTGAGCCGCAGAGGGGGCTTCGGTGGGGTGAGCCGCAGAGGAGGCTTTGGTGGGGTGAGCCGCAGAGGGGGCTTTGGTGGGCTTGGGCCTGTGTGAGCCGCAGAGGGGGGTTCGGTGGGGTGAGCTGCAGAGGGGGCTTCGGTGGGCTTGGGCCTGTGTGAGCCGCAGAGGGGGCTTCGGTGGGCTTGGGCCTGTGTGAGCTGCAGAGGGGGCTTCGGTGGGCTTGGGCCTGTGTGAGCCGCAGAGGGGGCTTCGGTGGGCTTGGGCCTGTGTGAGCCGCAGAGGGGGCTTCGGTGGGCTTGGGCCTGTGTGAGCTGCAGAGGGGGCTTGGGCCTGTGTGAGCTGCAGAGGGGGCTTCGGTGGGCTTGGGCCTGTGTGAGCCGCACGAGGACTGAAGTGGTGAAGGGACACATCCATATCAACAGAAGTGTAGCTATCTGAAAAGTGCCCACTTGCACATAAAAAACAAAAGCTGCTATGAGCCCCACCCACTTTTTGTCACACTATAAAAAATTACGTGACATGCTGCACATGCAGCCTTGTTCCCAAGCTCAACGTAAATCGAGTATTTTTTTGCAGTACAATTTGTGTAACTGGTTACACCCACAGGCTACACACACATGACATAGTTTTTGCCATGAGCCACACCCATTTTTTCTTTAGGAGCTGGAATAAGGCCAAAGGCAAAGTCAACAAAGTTTGCAAAATCTCATGCTCACTGTAATTTAAAAAGATCTTGTCATAAAAATCATATTAGTGATGTATGGGTGGTAGGTAAAGTCATCCGAGCAAGCGTGAGAGTGGTGAAATGACCCCGTACGGCACTATTATTACTAGGTGTACATTTGAAATGCAAGGAGCCTCGCGGTAGCGAGAATGTCAGGGCAGATCCTGGGCGGGGCGGGACAGATTGAATAATCCTTCGCGATATAGGCCAGTCGCAAAAATAATGTCATAGCTACTACCGGAGAGCTAGCCAGCCAGCCTATAACCGAGGATCGATCAGTCATAGCTACTACCGGAGAGCGGAGAAACGACCTGTGACCAAGTAGCTAGTAGTACGGGAGAGTAGACACGTTAGTAGCTATTGCTCGACTCGTGCCGCCCGACTCCAGCACTCATATCTCTACTTGTACATAGGCTACACAAACTGTACTAACCTGGGAGCTGCAGTAAGCCTCTCTTCGAGAAATGATGTGGTAGACTTGTCCATATCGATGACTCTTCGCGCACTACAGCTTCGAAAACGGCGTCCACAAAACAGTAAGAGACGCCATTTTGAATCCCGGGGGGCCCCCAGGGGCCCAAAGCGTGACGGACATATATATATACATACAAACGTGGGCTGACTATGCATCGCGATTAGTTGCCTCGCTACCGCTCGGCAATTACGCCAGCCACACACAGCAAGAGAAACAAGAGTAAACATGTAGTGAATCTTGTTGGAGATAATGAATCCATCGACACTGCTTGTGATGACACAAATGGGCATACCACAAAATTCACTACCTGTTTGTTTTGTCTTGTGATGATCTGACTGTGTATGGGTTGTCATGGATACAGAAACATTAATACACAAACATTACAATCAGTGGACGTACTGGCAGAGGCCTACTGACGGACAGAATGTAACTAGCTATGATATTAATATCAGCTGTACATTATTGTCAAAAACAAACTGATCTGCTAATCCTTATTAGAGCCAGTATCGATCGCAGATGACTGCTACTAATACAGCTACCAAGTTTCTAAAACCCGCATCAAACACGGTGGGGTTCAGTTGAGGCACTGTGTGTGTGTGTGTGTGTGTGTGTTATCAAACACGGTTGGGTAAGTAGCACTAAGTATGTGATGGATAGCAACTTGAGAGAGTTGGAATGGGGGACTTGCATCATGCTAATTAGAGCACACCAAAATTGAATCGTTGCCACTAGCAACCCAATTTTTTTTCTGCAAATGTAGTATTTTAGATACTAAAGAAAACCTCCAAGTTTGGGGACCATAGCTGGTTTCATTGTTGAAATAGAAGGGAAGAAGTTAGAGCATTTCCCTAGCCTCGCACCCAGGCCACATTGTTGGCCTGGTATCAACTGTTCACGCATGCGCAAGAATTATGGAAGAGGGTCAGTAAATGTATCCATGAACGGTCTAGTCACATGCCCAGAAATAGTATGGGGACAGTATACGATATAGTAAGCGAAAGAATTAACAAAACAGAATTTCTACAACTGAAATGGTAGTCAAACTTAGTAAAACAGCCTGTAATTATCTACTTGCTACGATTAAGGCAGCTATCTTACTGTAAAATTTAGAAACGCCTCTCTCCTGGCAATAGTTGTGAGCTGTTCCATTTTCATAAAGATCATATTAGTGATGTATGGGTGGTCATCTAAGCAGAGGTATTTGTGTGTGTGTGTGTGTGTGTGTGTGTAAGAGTGTTGAAATGACCCCGTACGGCACTATCATACATTACGCCAGCCACACACAGCAAGAGAAACAAGAGTAAACATGTAGTGAATCTGTTTGGAGGTAATGAATCCATCGACACTGCTTGTGATGACACAAATGGGCATACCACAAAATTCACTACTTGTTTGTTTTGTCTTGTGATGATCTAACTGTGTATGGGTTGTCATGGATACAGAAACATTAATACACAAACATTACAGTCAGTGGACGTACTGGCAGAGGCCTACTGACGGATAGATTTAGTGTAACTAGTTGTAACCGGTGCACTTTATCAATTAGAACACATCAGGATTATGTTTATACTTCTTAAAGTAGCACACAGTAGAAGTGCTGATGCATTGTTTTTTTGTCGACCTAGCGGTTGCCATAGCAATGTTTATCATCGAGGGGAGGGGGGGAGGGAGTGAGGATATACTACACTAGGAGGGGACAGTTTGCCCTAGGGCAGAATGTCCCTGGAGGGACATACTCCCCTAGGGCAGATTGTCCGGGGGGGGGGGGACATCCTGTGCTACTACACCAGTGCATGTTTATCATGAATGTACCTACAAAGCTAATTTCCTGTATTACTTGCCTCTATTCTGTGTATATAAAGCTCTGCTCTATCGTAGGATGGCAGAGATACATGGACATGGGGGGGGGGGGGGGGGGGGTCACCCATCCTGGGATGGCAGAGATACTGGGGATACTATGACAGGAGTAGTGCACCCCATTCTGTGAAACTCAGGAGTACATGGACATGCCTTGGTGTCTCTGGACACGAGTGACACACACTTAAGTCCTTTCAACCTCCTTTCTACCCAGAACATTACTCACGTCGGAAAAGGACACCTCCCACACACCCAAACTCCACCTCACCTTTCTTCAACACGTTGACCACCACGTACTCAAACTTCACTTCGTTATCCTCCCCAGCAGCACTGCAGGTGTACTTCCCGGCATGACCGACAGACACACGCTCAAACATCAGCACCGCCACACCACGCTGCTCATAGCGTTGGATGACTGATTCCAGTTCCGGTTTCAGACCTGGAGTACTGGAATGAAAAATGTATGTGCATGTACACAAGAGTAGTACTGGATAGGTAGGTAAAGTCTTGGGGTGGAGTTGTGGGTGGAGTTGTGGGTGGAGTCAATGGCAACAAGAGATGTCCAATCTGGCTGGTAAATTTCACAACATGATGTAATGCTATTGCACAAAGCCATTCAAGACCATTACAATTTTTGATTACCTGATTTTGACCAGGGGGGGTGGGTCGCCCGTGGCAGCACAGGTGATTTGGAGGGGCTGTCCCTCTGTTGCCTCGGCAACCTGAGGGAGGAGGGTGAGCTTGACTGGTGTGTGCATGTGTGTATGTGTGCATGTGTGGGAGGGAGGTTATATACATGTACGTACATGTATTAATGTTATAGTAGACTTAATAATTAGGCCACACAAATTTGCCACATTAGCCTCGTCCCCAAGCCATTCCCCCTAACTTCTCAGACTGCATGGCCTGGGAACGAGGCTAGGGCCGGATTGACCCATTAATCTGCAGAAAATCGGGGACTCCCCGATTTTTCTCCATGGCTACGAGATAAAATCTGGGCGTGGAAGGCCTGGGTATGAGGTTACCTACCAGGGAGGCTATCACAAATACAGGAAGTGACATCCAATAATCCCGAGGGCGGAGCTCAATGGATTATTGGATATCGCTGCGTGTATTTGCAATAAAGCCCGCCAGTAGGCATGGTCTAACTGATTTGTCTCATGGCAGCTGATAGTTGCTAAGAGTCACTATGTGTAAGTTCCGCATGTGTCAGGCGCTCCAAACTGTAGTTCAGTTTTCATGCATGCCTAGCCATGTGATATGCGTACATCACACAGGATTTCCAGTGTGATATTAGCTGTGCGTAGCTCTTAGCCGAATATCACCCTGTGGCACCTTTGATAGTATGGCTTCCCCATGAGACAAGTATGCATGTATGTTTTCTAACCATTACCAGTAGCCTGCAGTTTGCCAACGGCTGTCTCCTTGCCCTCCTCCCGAGTCCCGCCGTTCCTCCTCCCCGCCCCTCTCATCTGTCCCCACCACTCCCCCTTCCTCTCGCCCAGACCAGGAAACGGGCTGGCGGGCATGTCCGAGTGGACCTGCTCGATAAAAGTCGCTGTTCCAGAATTTCGGAAGATATTCCTGGAGAAAGTACATGTACATACATGTATATGCATGTATATGCATGTCTGAAACAATATAGTCATAAAACTACATGTATGTTATAAAGGAATTATACATTTGGAATCAGAAGTATTCCAGACTGTATCCAAGGCACTCATCATTGGTGGTACGACCTGTACCGTCAATATTCTTGGGAGGGGGGCGGGGCTAGCCTTGTTCCCAGGCCACACCCACCCCACAAAAATGTGGCCTGGTACACACTGCTTGCGCATGTACGTACTTACCATGTTTTTATGGTACACACGTCAGGTAATCGTAAAATATTGAATATTTACCCATACATTGTTACGTATACAAACTGTATACTAGTAAGATGCTGGTAATCATCGAGGGGTGAGCCTGATCGAGTGTGGTGCATCCACTCTCAAATGAATGATACGTACTCAGGACTAAACTTTACCCATGCAAGTGATATTGGGGGGTGTTCATGGTTGTAGGCATGAGGAAATTATGCCAGCATAATTTTGAGCAGAATAGGTACAAGATTGCTTAAGGAGTTGAAGGGGTACTAAAAATTGCACAAAAATGGAGTAAAAAAAACATGCTCAGTATCCCTATGGAGTATCCCTATGAACTGTCACGTAATATTTGGACCCCCGAAATATTCGTTCCCCTAGGAACGAATATTTCAACTTCTGCGTAAAATAAACGATCCCCCTTGAAATATTGGTTCCCCCTTTCTATATGCACGCATCGTGGAATCCGAGAAGCTCTATCTCCTAGTTTTCAGTTTATTCTATCTTCTAGCTTCTATATAGCTCCTAGGTGAGTCCGAGCTAACCCTTCCTAGCTCCTATCGGCGAATGTCGGTAGATTGCAGTGCAAGTGATTAATGATTACACTCGAGTGGGCGGAGCTGCTAGTTACAAGCTTTATACTTACAGTATGCTTGCACATGGTTTTAGCGCAGTCACTGTAGACACACCTAGCTAACGTATAATGTATCAGTAGAACGCAGGAATTACAGTCGAGTGGCATGAGTGGGTGGAGCTTGTACCTCCTCTCCATAATATAGCTCTATAGGGGAAGCTATATTATCTGACTACTCAAGCTTTATAGTACTGTCACTATGTGAAAGCATATTGCAAGATTTAAAATCGAATAATAACGTTAAACAAAGAGCTAACTCTCTGCTAAAACATCTGTCTACCCACCGGCTTTATCGAGGGACAAGGAAAAAGTGCCGCGAAACGTACTGTCCTGGGGGAACAAAAACTTCAAAGGGGGTCCATATATTTCAACACTTGCGCTGAAATATAAGTTACAAGGGGTCCAAATATTTCGAAATATAAGGACCAGGGGGGACCATTTTTGGGGGGTCCAAATTTTTCGTGACAGAACAAATGACCAAACTGTTAGCAGCTCAGAAAGCACATTCTAAGAGTATCTCGAGTTAGGGGGGACAAGTTTGGTTAGACCGCTCTGGTTCTGACAGTGAGCCCTGATTCACACATGCACACAGTTATAGCTAGACCTAGATGCTATAAACCATACGATTTATAGTATCTATGGTATTTTACAGGCGTACAACTCACGCGCAAACTCTGATGAAAAGGAGCAGAGTGCTGGATGATGAGCAGGATTGCCACACCACTGCAGTAGCTTTGTAACTGGATAATGAATCCATTTTCCACCCTGAACAGTATTGTCAACAGGCCATAAGGCTGTTGTGTTTACCGAGCTAGCCCCTCTCAGGGGGTGGGGCTAGCTCGGTGGCTAGGTTCGTAGCGCTATCTGTAGCTACCCAACATTTATCACCAGTGCTTGTACCATAGCTGGACGCTCTAGCCATCCTGCTGCTGACATGCAGTTGTGCGCTCGTTCTAGGAACAATTCCATTTAACGCACATCACCGTTACAGGTTTAAAAGCCTAAATTTTTGCCACATCTGACGGGAAGTCAAGGTGGCGCGTTCGTTTCAGACTGGGGTCGGAACGTGGCCTCCCCATTAATCGGGTCGCGGGTTCGAATGCCGCCCGCGTACAATCTGATTCTTGACTTTCTAAGCCTACAGCCAATATGCCGGTAACTTTCTTCTCCGGAAGAACTCCGAAGCTAAAAGGATGACTGGGTACGTTACAGCAGCGGCTCCTGTAATTCCCAGCCATCGCCTATCCAGCGCTCCGGGTGTCTGACACTCCAGGAGGGATGGGAGGCTCCCTAGGCTTTTGCTTTTTTTTTTCTTCTTAAGTTGTTTTTTTCTCTCTCCAAGATTCTTTTTTTCTCCTTTTTTTCCTCCAAGTTAAGTTGTTCTCTTTATAGAAATGCCACAAAAATAATTTAAAAAATTAAATTTGAATTTTATAGCATTTAATAGATATGCTATTGACTGCTAGGCTTTTTTCCCTCCAACTTACATTGTAATTTGTTTCTCTTTATAGAAATACCACAAATAGTCATCTATCTATCAGTACTAAGCCTGGGAAGAATTGTTTGACCGACCAGGAGCTATAGGCTTCTCTAAGTTAAGTTGTTTCTCTGTATAGAAATACCACAAACAGTCATCTACTACTAAGCCTGGGAAGATTTTTTCAAGTCTGACAGGCTGATGGCTACTGAATTATTCAGTAGCTACCAACAGCCAAGTCATTAGAAAATGCACACTTGTAGTATAAGCCCTTGTAGTGGATTTGATGAGCTCATGATACGTTTATCCTTACATACACATGCAGTGACTGAATGGAAATGCAGTTTGTATGAATATTCCAACGGGACAAGTTGTATGTC
>OY997380.1:8407115-8515941 GCA_963921505.1 Phakellia ventilabrum
GCTTCGGTGGGCTTGGGCCTGTGTGAGCCGCACGAGGACTGAAGTGGTGAAGGGACACATCCATACCAACAGAAGTGTAGCTATCTGAAAAGTGCCCACTTGCACATAAAAAACAAAAGCTGCTATGAGCCCCACCCACTTTTTGTCACACTATAAAAAATTACGTGACATGCTGCACATGCAGCCTTGTTCCCAAGCCCAACGCAAATCGAGTATTTTTTTGCAGTACAATTTGTGTAACTGGTTACACCCACAGGCTATACACATATGACATAGTTTTTGCCATGAGCCACACCCATTTTTTCTTTAGGAGCTGGAATAAGGCCAAAGGCAAAGTCAACAAAGTTTGCAAAATCTCATGCTCACTGTAATTTAAACAGATCTTGTCATAAAAATCATATTAGTGATGTATGGGTGGTAGGTAAAGTCATCCGAGCAAGCGTGAGAGTGGTGAAATGACCCCGTACGGCACTATTATTACTAGGTGTACATTTGAAATGCAAGGAGCCTCGCGGTAGCGAGAATGTCAGGGCGGATCCTGGGCGGGGCGGGACAGATTGAATAATCCTTCGCGATATAGGCCAGTCGCAAAAATAATGTCATAGCTACTACCGGAGAGCTAGCCAGCCAGCCTATAACCGAGGATCGATCAGTCATAGCTACTACCGGAGAGCGGAGAACTCGTGCCGCCCGACTCCAGCACTCATATCTCTACTTGTACATAGGCTACACAAACTGTACTAACCTGGGAGCTGCAGTAAGCCTCTCTTCGAGAAATGATGTGGTAGACTTGTCCATATCGATGACACTTCGCGCACTACAGCTTCGAAAACGGCGTCCACAAAACAGTAAGAGACGCTATTTTGAATCCCGGAGGGCCCCAGGGGCCCAAAGCGTGACGGACATATATATATACATACAAACGTGGGCTGACTATGCATCGCGATTAGTTGCCTCGCTACCGCTCGGCAATTATGCCAGCCACACACAGCAAAAGAAACAAGAGTAAACATGTAGTGAATCTTGTTGGAGGTAATGAATCCATCGGCCTTGCTTGTAATGACGCAAATGGGCATACTACAAAATTCACTACCAGTTTGTTTTGTCTTGTGATGATCTAACTGTGTATGGGTTGTCATGGATACAGAAACATTAATACACAAACATTACAGTCAGTGGACGTACTGGCAGAGGCCTACTGATGGACAGAATGTAACTAGCTATGATATTAAAATCAGCTTGTAACCGGTGCACTTTATCAATTAGAACACATCAGGATTATGTTTATACTTCTTAAAGTAGCACACAGTAGAAGTGCTGATGCATTGTTTTTTTGTCGACCTAGCGGTTGCCATAGCAATGTTTATCATCGCGGGGAGGGGGAAGGGCGGCGAGGGGAGGGGGAGGGGGGAGGATATACTACACTAGGAGGGGACAGTTTGCCCTAGGGCAGATTGTCCGGGGGGGGGGGGGGGGGGGGGGGACATCCTGTGCTACTACACCAGTGCATGTTTATCATGAATGTACCTACAAAGCTAATTTTCTGTATTACTTGCCTCTATTCTGTGTATATAAAGCTCTGCTCTATCGTATGATGGCAGAGATACATGGACATGGGGGGGGGGGGGCACCCATCCTGGGATGACAGAGATACTGGGGATGCTATGACAGGAGTAGTGCACCCCATTCTGTGAGGAAACTCAGGAGTACATGGACATGCCTTCGCGTCTCTGGACACGAGTGACACACACTTAAGTCCTTTCAACCTCCTTTCTACCCAGAACATTACTCACGTCAGAAAAGGACACCTCCCACACACCCAAACTCCACCTCACCTTTCTTCAACACGTTGACCACCACGTACTCAAACTTCACTTCGTTGTCCTCCCCAGCAGCACTGCAGGTGTACTTCCCGGCATGACCAACAGACACACGCTCAAACATCAGCACCGCCACACCATGCTGCTCATAGCGTTGGATGACTGATTCCAGTTCCGGTTTCAGACCTGGAGTACTGGAATGAAAAATGTATGTGCATGTACACAAGAGTAGTACTGGATAGGTAGGTAAAGTCTTGGGGTGGAGTTGTGGGCGGAGTTGTGGGTGGAGTCAATGGCAACAAGAGACGTCCAATCTGGCTGGTAAATTTCACAACATGATGTAATGCTATTGCACAAAGCCATTCAAGACCATTACAATTTTTGATTACCTGATTTTGACCAGGGGGGGTGGGTCGCCCGTGGCAGCACAGGTGATTTGGAGGGGCTGTCCCTCTGTTGCCTCGGCAACCTGAGGGAGGAGGGTGAGCTTGACTGGTGTGTGCATGTGTGTATGTGTGCATGTGTGGAAGGGAGGTTATATACGTGTACGTACATGTATTAATGTTATAGTAGACTTAATAATTAGGCCACACAAATTTGCCACATTAGCCTCGTCCCCAAGCCATTCCCCCTAACTTCTCAGACTGCATGGCCTGGGAACGAGGCTAGGGCCAAATTGACCCATTAATCTGCAGAAAATCGGGGACTCCCCAGATTTTTCTCCACGGCTACGAGATAAAATCTGGGCATGGAAGGCCTGGGTACGAGGTTACCTACCAGGGAGGCTATCACAAATACAGGAAGTGACATCCAATAATCCCGAGGGCGGAGCTCAAGGGATTATTGGATATCGCTGCGTTTATTTGCAATAAAGCCCGCCAGTAGGCATGGTCTAACTGATTTGTCTCATGGCAGCTGATAGTTGCTAAGAGTCACTATGTGTAAGTTCCGCATGTGTCAGGCGCTCCAAACTGTAGTTCGGTTTTCGTGTATGCCTAGCCATGTGATATGCGTACATCACACAGGATTTCCAGTGTGATATTAGCTGAGCGTAGCTCTTAGCCGAATATCACCCTGTGGCACCTTTGATAGTATGGCAATAGCAATAAATACTAGCTCCACCATTGGGCAGTCATAGCTAACTTGTGTTAACATATTCATGACTGTGGTGAATTCCTTTTAAAGAAGTTACGACATATTTGGAATGCCAAAGCTAATTATCTGATCCAGCAAAGAGTCTGTAAAGTGATTTGTAGAACTATAGCCAGCAGTGTTATACATGTACATATAGCTAGTGAAGCTCATTGGATCAGCCAATGTATTTTCAGCTGCTCTATTAAGTCACCACCTGGGACTGTACGAGGTTACCTACCAGGGAGTAGCCTCGTTCCCGGCCCCAGCCTTCATCAACCACGAGAGTCCCGCAGTCGAAAATAGCGTTCTCCGACTTTTCAAGGGGGCCGGGAACGAGGCTAACCAGGGAGGCTATCACAAATACAGGAAGTGACATCCAATAATCCCGAGGGCGGAGCTCAAGGGATTATTGGATATCGCTGCGTTTATTTGCAATAAAGCCCGCCAGTAGGCATGGTCTAACTGATTTGTCTCATGGCAGCTGATAGTTGCTAAGAGTCACTATGTGTAAGTTCCGCATGTGTCAGGCACTCCAAACTGCAGTTCAGTTTTCGTGTATGCCTAGCCATGTGATATGCGTACATCACACAGGATTTCCAGTGTGATATTAGCTGAGCGTAGCTCTTAGTCGAATATCACCCTGTGGGCACCTTTGATAGTATTGTGTGTGTGTATTGTGTGTGTGTGTGTGTGTGTGTGTGTGTGTGTGTGTGTGTGTGTGTATATGTGTGTGTGTGCAGTGTGTGTGTGTATGTGTGTGTGTGTGTGTGTGTGTGTGTGTGTGTGTGTGTGACAAGGCCCATGCAGACTGAAGTCACTGGACTGACCAGAGGCTCAAACTGGACTGACCGGTGACAGTAGTCCACCCCAGAGATGATCTGTTGGAAGACTCTCCTGGCCTCTGGTTCCGAACTCTTTCCTCGCTTCACTGGAGAATATGGGGAGGGGACACATTACATCATCATTACATCATACATGTACATGCAGACCTCAGTACATGCCATTACAACTCATTAGTGCCCACTGCCCTCCTGCCCAGGCCTCTCACAACTGTTCTCATAGTTGTGTGCGCATCATTTTTCCCACCCCACCGAAAAATTCTGTATGAAACCCTGCCCTGTTTTCCCATTCCCAGGCTGACCTGGTGTCATGCTCTCAGATCCTGTTTTTCCATTCAGCCTGGACATACGAATATGTGGAGGGATACATTACATCATCATTACAACATTTGTTTGCTGGATTTCATGAATTCACTATAGGTACATGTACATGTAGGCCTCAGTACACGTCACTACACAGGGTTTCATACAGGGGGGGGGGGGAACCTGGGAAATCCCCCCAAAGGCCAGTTTCCCCCCCCCCCCCAAAATCTTGGCAACAATATTAATTACATGACATGTAGGTATAATGAGAATATCAGTGACTGTTGATTACAGATTTATACGTCTGTTTGAGTCTGTTTGATTCTTTAAAGATATCCAGAATTTCATTAAGTTCAGTCGAGGTCCTTCTATAGCAATTCTCATAAGGCGTGCCAGGTTCAAGTAATGTATATTGGT
This sequence comes from Phakellia ventilabrum, assembly GCA_963921505.1. Lineage (NCBI taxonomy): Eukaryota > Metazoa > Porifera > Demospongiae > Axinellida > Axinellidae > Phakellia > Phakellia ventilabrum. The sequence goes on from OY997380.1 coordinate 8,411,629, forward strand.
CGGCTATAATCAGATTAGCACTTATAGTTGGTCACAAATACAGTATAGATCTGTACTATGCCAAAAGAGTTAACGTGAGAATGTAGCATCATTAACTGTAATCAGGATAAGGGATCACATGACATCTGGGTCACGCCCACTCGGACATATGTGACAAACTGAGTGGTACTTCTAACTTCTTTTCAGGACCATAAATTTGACTCCAAAATGGCTTCAGAATCAACCTCAGAGAATGTAAAATTTTCTGGGGGGGCATGCCCCCAGACCCCCCTAGTATTTCGTGCATCATAGAAGCACGGGTCACTGTTTTCCCCCCCTAACTTAAAATCCTGTATGAAACCCTGCTACATCACAGACACTAGCCTCGTACCCAGGCCTTTCCTCACAGCTTTTTACCAGCCAGGTGCAAGCAAAGTGCCCTCTCGAATGGTACTAAAATTACTGTATGTGTACCGCATGTCATCCTCACTTATCACATATGCTAATTAAGTTACATCATCACACTCTAGCTACACCACTGAATAAAGGTTCACAACAGCAGTCTACCCTTCCCAGCCTTCCCCTGTGTAGCAGGCCTGGAAACCTCCTCCCAGCCTTCCCCTGTGTAGCAGGCTTGGAAACCTCCTCCCAGCCTTCCCCTGTGTAGCAGAAAGGGGTTCCTAGCCGCCCCCTCCCATTCTTGCCTCATGTGGCATGAAGGGAAAAGGCTAAGTCCACTGAGAGTGGAGAACAAGCCCATTCTCTCACAAGTTCACAGAAGTAGGCAATCAGAACATGGATAATTAGCACTGCTCCGGCCTACCCTGTCTATCCAGACGTAAAAGTTGCCACAACGGTAGACCCCTCATCAGCATTCAAACACGGTGGGGTACAGTAACGTTAAAGCTGTGTGTAGGACTATGAGTGGTGTCTTCTTCGGTAGCTGGGCTGGCTTTGGTGGGCTTGGGCCTGTGTGAGCCGCAGAGGGGGCTTCGGTGGGCTTGGGCCTGTGTGAGCCGCACGAGGACTGAAGTGGTGAAGGGACACACCCATACCAACAGAAGTGTAGCTATCTGAAAAGTGCCCACTTGCACATAAAAAACAAAAGCTGCTATGAGCCCCACCCACTTTTTGTCGCACTATAAAAAATTACGTGACATGCTGCACATGCAGCCTTGTTCCCAAGCTCAACGTAAATCGAGTATTTTTTTTGCAGTACAATTTGTGTAACTGGTTACACCCACAGGCTATACACACATGACATAGTTTTTGCCATGAGCCACACCCATTTTTTCTTTAGGAGCTGGAATAAGGCCAAAGGCAAAGTCAACAAAGTTTGCAAAATCTCATGCTCACTGTAATTTAAAAAGATCTTGTCATAAAAATCATATTAGTGATGTATGGGTGGTAGGTAAAGTCATCCGAGCAAGCGTGAGAGTGGTGAAATGACCCCGTACGGCACGTATGGCACTATTATTATTACGCCAGCCACACACAGCAAGAGAAACAAGAGTAAACATGTAGTGAATCTGTTTGGAGGTAATGAATCCATCGACACTGCTTGTGATGACACAAATGGGCATACCACAAAATTCACTACTTGTTTGTTTTGTCTTGTGATGATCTAACTGTGTATGGGTTGTCATGGATACAGAAACATTAATACACAAACATTACAGTCAGTGGACGTACTGGCAGAGGCCTACTGACGGACAGAATGTAACTAGCTATGATATTAATATCAGCTGTACATTATTGTCAAAAACAAACTGATCTGCTAATCCTTATTAGAGCCAGTATCGATGGCAGATGACTGCTACTAATACAGCTACCAAGTTTCTAAAACCCGCATCAAATACCTGCAAAAATTTCCCACTATATGGTATTACAAGCAGTACAGCATCAGACATACTCAGAAATAACATTAAACTTGAAAGCCAATTTTTCCTGCTGTGGACTGTAGACAGTCTTTGTACAAGTATTATGGATGACCAAGTGACGTGCATGACTGCAGAATGCTAATTGTTTAACTGCTGAATTAAAATTCTTAAGCTTTCTAGACACAGTTTCAAGGCCATGATCCTACGTAGCTAGACACAGAAGACTGCTCTCTAACCAACCGAGGATGCTACCCCAGGCTAAGGGCTTCTAGTCTCGCAGACCAGCCTCACTCATGCGAGCAAGTGAGGCTGGTCTGCGAGACTTGGGCTTCTACACATGGCTAGCCACACCCACTTGACACATGGCTAGCCACATCCACTTGACACATGGCTAGCCACACCCACTTGACACATGGCGTGAATGAAAGAGCTGAGACTGTCTGTGTTTCTTGAAATTGCAAATTCTACACGGGAAATCTCAGCAAGCTTCTCAAAGTGGTAGACCATGTGTGTAATGAAGTAAAACCGTTCAATCTAGAAACCATTCCTACGGCCATACCTCTCCCGTGCCGTCTATCCAGACGTAGGTAGCCATGACGGTAGACCCAATATTCAGCTTCATGTCATGTACTTATCAAACACGGTGGGGTAAGTAGCACTAAGTATGTGATGGATAGCAACTTGAGAGAATTGGAATGGGGGACTTGCATCATGCTAATTAGAGCACACCAAAATTGAATCGTTGCCACTAGCAACCCAATTTTTTCCTGCAAACGTAGTAGTTTAGATACTAAAGAAAACCTCCAAGTTTGGGGACCATAGCTGGTTTCATTGCTGAATATGAAGGGCAGAAGTTAGAGCATTTCCCTAGCCTCGTATATACCCAGGCCACATTGTTGAAAAAGAAATGGCCTGGTATCCACTGTTCACGCATGCGCAAGAATTATGGAAGAGGGTCAGTAAATGTATCCATGAACGGTCTAGTTACATGCCCAGAAATAGTATGGTGACAGTATACGATAAAGTAAGCGAAAGAATTAACAAAACAGAATTTCTACAACTGAAATGGTAGTCAAACTTAGTAAAACAGCCTGTAATTATCTATTTGCTATGATTATGGTAGCTATCTTACTGTAAAATTTAGAAACGCCTCTCTCCTGGCAATAGTTGTGAGCTGTTCCATTTTCATAAAGATCATATTAGTGATGTATGGGTGGTCATCTAAGCAGAGGTATTTGTGTGTGTGTGTGTGTGTGTGTGTGTGTGTGTGTGTGTAAGAGTGTTGAAATGACCCCGTACGGCACTATCATACATTACGCCAGCCACACACAGCAAAAGAAACAAGAGTAAACATGTAGTGAATCTGTTTGGAGGTAATGAATCCATCGACACTGCTTGTGATGACACAAATGGGCATACCACAAAATTCACTACATGTTTGTATTGTCTTGTGATGATCTGACTGTGTATGGGTTGTCATGGATACAGAAACACTAATACATGTACACAAACATTACAGTCAGTGGACGTGCTGGCAGAGGCCAACTGACGAACAGAATGTAACTAGTCTAGCTATGATATTAATATCAGCTGTACATTATTGTAAAAAAAACAACTGATCTGCTAATCCTTATTAAAGCCAGTATCGATGGCAGATGACTGCTACTAATACAGCTACCAAGTTTCTAAAACCCGCATCAAATACTGGAAGGGCCTAAAGCTCTTGGAATATGCAAAGTCTTATTTGAGTTATTACTTGATAGCATAATCAGGTATAACAGCTGCGAAGAGGAATTTTAAAGAGTAAATGTGACAAGTATTGAATTTTGTGTTACATCATTACAGATGAGTTCATTACGATGAATAATTTAATGAAGTCATTATTTCTGATGACGTACAACTAGAACACATCAGGATTATGTTTATACTTCACACAGTAGAAGTGCTGATGCATTGTTTTTTTGTGGACCTAGCGGTTGCCATAGCACTGTTTATCATGAATGTACCTACAAAGCTAATTTCCTGTATTACTTGCCTCTATTCTGTGTATATAAAGCTCTGCTCTATCGCCATCCATGCAGTACTGTCAGGTAGCTATGTACCTATCGAGCTACTAGTTTCTACACCAAGCAGAGCGACACTTTGTAAGACTGCTTCCCTTGGATTTACTGGTAAGATTCAACTGTACATAAACACTTACTGAGCTGATAGTGCAAACATGACTATGCATGTATGATCTAACAAGCATGTTTTTTTTACAAATAGCTATGTGTGTGTGTGCATGTATACACGTGTCTGTTCATGTATATGGTAACTTCATGATGTGACTATATCGGTAAGGAATCGAGTGTGCATGCCTGTGTGTGTGTGCATATCCTGTACTAATGGCAGTAGCATATATCACGTTCAATTTTTTTGGCTTGTTCATGCGGGGAAACCCTGAGAATAAGGCTACTACCGTATAACGGATATTTTCGCAAGGTTCAAAATTTTGCATTTTTCACGGGCCTGATGTCGACACGAAAATAAGAACCTGCAAAAATTTGAATATGCGATCATCAGCTGAGATTCTCAGAGAAAGTTGGCAAAGCCTGGTGAATGCCCTTCCAGATGCCAGAGGGCCATGATCTACTTCTATTAGCCCCATGACTGACAAAAGGATGACGTGGTGAAGAGCACTCCCTAAATCGAGAGGAACACATCCACAAGTTCATAGTTCACAGGTACGCAGTGATTACACAGCACAGACACAGTGACAGGGTCTGCACCTCTGACATGGCAAATCTGCAGCAAGTACAGCAGTCCAAATGCCTTAGTAGGCATAGTAGCCTTTACAACCATCGCTTAGACATGCAACGGCTTGCCACATGTAGCTGAGGGGTGTGGTCAAGGGCTTGTGTCAGCGCAAAAATTAAACCCACAAATTTTGCTTCTAAAGGTATTTTGGCATTTCTGCAAAAAGTTGGACCTGCAAAAATTTCCTGCTAAATGGTATTACAAGCAGTACAGCATCAGACATACTCAGAAATAACGTTAAACTTGAGAGTGAACAAGCCAATTTTTCTTGCTGTGGACTCTTTGTACAAGTATTATGGATGACCAAGTGACGTGCATGACTGCAGAATGCTCCTTTAGCTAATTGTTTAACTGCTGAATTAAAATTCTTAAGCTTTCTAGACACAGTTTCAAGGCCATGATCCTACGTAGCTAGACACAGAAGACTGCTGTCCAACCATCCGAGGATGCTACCCCAGGCTAAGGGCTTCTATTGCCTAGCAGACCAACCTCACTCATGCGAGCAAGTGAGGCTAGCCCGCGAGACTAGGGCTTCTACACATGGCTAGCCACACCCACTTGACACATGGCGTGCTGAGACTGTCAGTGTTTCTATTGCAAATTCTACACGGCAGAGCTGTAGCAAGCTTCTTAAAGTGGTAGACCATGTGTGTAATGAAGTAAAACCGTTCAATCTAGAAACCATTCCTACGGCCATACCTCTCCCGTGCCGTCTATCCAGACGTAAGTAGCCATGACGGTAGACCCAATGTTGAGCTTCGATTCATGTACTTATCAAACACGGTGGGGTTCAGTTGAGGCGCTGCGCAGAGGCGGTGCGCAGGAGTACGAGTGATGTCTTCTCTGGTAGCTGGGCACTTTGGCTACCAGGGCCGGGGCTGTGCGCAGCCGCAGAACTTTTGAACAGCGAGGGCTAGGCGAGCACTCGTTGACATGGCGCACGGCTGTACTACTGACGCCGGAATGGGTATGGGATTGACCTGCACCGACTGTTACGAGCCCCACCCACTAAATGGCACGCGACACGGCTAATACAAATTCTGTATGATCTCTCATGTCATGGTGGTCATGATTCTCGTACTTTATGAACATTCTCGCTGAGTAACGAGGTACATACAGTTATAACATTTTCTACAAGGCAAACGGTGGTATTTATCGAGCTTTACAACTTGCTGAACAGGCTACTTAGAGTGCCATTGGAAAGGTAGCTCATAGACCCATCTTGCTCGTATTTGACTCCTCCTCTGGACTCGTCCACATACTCTACACTATCCAGTAAACGATAATATCTGTGGATTGATGATGTCCATATATGGTGGGCTCTTATAATCATAACAGTTCCTCTGTTCATGAGCTACTTCAAACCTCTCTCACTTCCACACTCTGGCCCATGAGACTGTGTGTGTGTGTGTGGCGTGTGTGTGTGTGTGTGTTATCAAACACGGTTGGGTAAGTAGCACTAAGTATGTGATGGATAGCAACTTGAGAGAGTTGGAATGGGGGACTTGCATCATGCTAATTAGAGCACAACAAAATTGAATCGTTGCCACTAGCAACCCAATTTTTCCTCCTGCAAATGTAGTATTTTAGATACTAAAGAAAACCTCCAAGTTTGGGGACCATAGCTGGTTTCATTGTTGAAATATCAAGGGAAGAAGTTAGAGCATTTCCCTGGCCTCGTACCCAGGCCACATTGTTGGCCTGGTATCCACTGTTCACGCATGCGCAAGAATTATGGAAGAGGGTCAGTAAATGTATCCATGAACGGTCTAGTCACATGCCCAGAAATAGTATGGGGACAGTATACGATAAAGTAAGCGAAAGAATTAACAAAACAGAATTTCTACAACTGAAATGGCAGTCAAACTTAGTAAAACAGCCTGTAATTATCTACTTGCTACGATTAAGGCAGCTATCTCACTGTAAAATTTAGAAACGCCTCTCTCCTGGCAATAGTTGTGAGCTGCTCCATTTTCATAAAGATCATATTAGTGATGTATGGGTGGTAGGTACAGTCATCTAAGCAGAGGTATTTATGTGTGTGCGTGTGTGTGTGTGTGTGTAAGAGAGAGAGAGTGTGTTGAAATGACCCTGTACGGCACTATCATACATTACGCCAGCCACACACAGCAAGAGAAACAAGAGTAAACATGTAGTGAATCTGTTTGGAGATAATGAATCCATCGACATTGTTTGTGATGACACAAATGGGCATACCACAAAATTCACTACCGGTTTGTTTTGTCTTTGATGATCTGACTGTGTATGGGTTGTCATGGATACAGAAACATTAATACACAAACATTACAGTCAGTGGACGTACTGGCAGAGGCCTACTGATGGACAGAATGTAACTAGCTATGATATTAAAATCAGCTGTACATTATTGTCAAAAACAAACTGATCTGCTAATCCTTATTAAAGCCAGTATCGATGGCAGATGACTGCTACTAATACAACTAGCTACCAAGTTTCTAAAACCCGTATCAAATACTGGAAGGGCCAAAAGCTCTTGGAATATGCAAAGTCTTATTTGAGTTATTACTTCAGGTATAACAGCTACGAAGAAGAATTTTAAAGGGTAAATGTGACAAGTATTGAATTTTGTGTTACATCATTACAGATGAGTTCATTACGATGAATAATGTGATGAATGCATTATTTCTGATGACGTACGACCATTACCTTCCGGTGCACTTTATCAATTAGAACACATCAGGATTATGTTTATACTTCACACAGTAGAAGTGCTGATGCATTGTTTTTTTGTGGACCTAGCGGTTGCCATAGCAATGTTTATCATGAATGTACCTATAAAGCTAATTTCTTGCCTCTATTCTGTGTATATAAAGCTCTGCTCTATCGTCATCCATGCAGTACTGTCAGGTAGCTATGTACCTACCGAGCTACTAATTTCCACACCAAGCAGAGCGACACTTTGTAAGACTGCTTCCCTTGGATTTACTGGTAAGATTCAACTGTACATAAACACTCACTGAGCTGATAGTGCAAACATCATTATGCATGTATGATCTAACAAGCATGTTTTTTTTTACAAATAGCTATGTGTGTGTGTGCATGTATACACGTGTCTGTTCATGTATATGGTAACTTCATGATGTGACTATATCGGTAAGGAATCGAGTGTGCATGCCTGTGTGTGTGTGCATGTCCTGTACTAATGGCAGTAGCATATTTCACGCTCAATTTTTTTGGCTTGTTCATGCGGGGAAACCCTGAGAATAAGGCTACTACCGTATAACGGATATTTTCGCAAGGTTCAAAATTTTGCATTCTTCACGGGCCTGATGCTGACACGAAAATAAGAACCTTCAAAAATTTGAATATGCGATCATCAGCTGAGATTCTCAGAGAAAGTTGGCAAAGCCTGGTGAATGCCCTTCCAGATGCCAGAGGGCCATGATCTACTTCTATTAGCCCCATGGCTGACAAAAGGATGCGATGACGTGGCGAAGAGCACTCCCTAACTCGAGAGGAACACATCCACAAGTTCATAGTTCACAGGTACGCAGTGATTACACAGCACAGACACAGTGACAGGGTCTGCACCTCTGACATGGCAACTCTGCAGCAGGTACAGCAGTCCAAATGCCTTAGTAGGCATAGTAGCCTTTACAACCATCGCTTAGACATGCAACGGCTTGCCACATGTAGCTGAGGGGTGTGGTCAAGGGCTTGTGTCAGCGCAAAAATTAAATCCACGAATTTTGCTTCTAAAGGTATTTTGGCATTTCTGCAAAAAGTTGGACCTGCAAAAATTTCCTGCTATATGGTATTACAAGCAGTACAGCATCAGACATACTCAGAAATAACGCTAAACTTGAGAGTGAACAAGCCAATTTTCTTGCTGTGGACTCTTTGTACAAGTATTATGGATGTCCAAGTGACGTGCATGGCTGCAGAATGCTCCTTTAGCTAATTGTTTCACTGCTGAATTAAAATTCTGGCCATTTTTAAGCTTTCTAGACACAGTTTCAAGGCCCTGATCCTACGTAGCTAGACACAGAAGACTGCTGTCCAACCATCCGAGGATGTTACCCCAGGCTAAGGATTTCTATTGCCTCGCAGACCAGCCTCACTCATGCGAGCAAGTGAGGCTGGCCCGCGAGACTAGGGCTTCTACACATGGCTAGCCACACCCACTTGACACATGGCGTGCTGAGACTGTCTGTGTTTCTATTGCAAATTCTACACGGGGAAATCTCAGAGCTGTAGCAAGCTTCTTAAAGTGGTAGACCATGTGTGTAATGAAGTAAAACCGTTCAATCTAGAAACCATTCCTACGGCCATACCTCTCCCGTGCCGTCTATCCAGACGTAGGTAGCCATGACGGTAGACCCAATGTTGAGCTTCGATTCATGTACTTATCAAACACGGTGGGGTTCAGTTGAGGCGCTGCGCAGGAGTACGAGTGATGTCTTCTCTGGTAGCTGGGCACTTTGGCTGCCAGGGCCGGGGCTGTGCGCAGCCGCAGAACTTTTGAAACAGCGAGGGCTAGGCGAGCACTCGTTGACATGGCGCATGGCTGTACTACTGACGCCGGAATGGGTATGGGACTGACCTGCACCGACTGTTACGAGCCCCACCCACTAAATGGCACGCGACACGGCTAATGCAAATTCGTCTATCTGTATGATCTCTCATGATGCTCATGATTCTCATACTTTATGAACATTCTCGCTGAGTAACGACGTACATACAGTTATAGCATTTCTACAAGACAAACGGTGATATTTATCGAGCTTTACAACTTGCTGAACAGGCTACTTAGAGTGCCATTGGAAAGGTCGCTCACAGACCCATCTTGCTCGTATTTGACTCATCCTTTGGACTCGTCCACATACTGTACACTATCCAGTAAACGATAATATCTGTGGATTGATGATGTCCATATATGGTGGGCTCTTATAATCATAACAGTTCCTCTGATCATGAGCTACTTCAAACCTCTCTCACTTCCACACTCTGGCCCGTGAGACTGTGTGTGTGTGTGTGTGTGTGTGGGTAAGTAGCACTAAGTATGTGATGGATAGCAACTTGAGAGAATTGGAATGGGGGACTTGCATCATGCTAATTAGAGCACACCAAAATTGAATCGTTGCCACTAGCAACCCAATTTTTTTTCTGCAAATGTAGTATTTTAGATACTAAAGAAAACCTCCAAGTTTGGGGACCATAGCTGGTTTCATTGCTGAAATATGAAGGGCAGAAGTTAGAGCATTTCCCTAGCCTCGTACCCAGGCCACATTGTTGGCCTGGTATCCACTGTTCACGCATGCGCAAGAATTATGGAAGAGGGTCAGTAAATGTATCCATGAACGGTCTAGTCACATGCCCAGAAATAGTATGGGGACAGTATACGATATAGTAAGCGAAAGAATTAACAAAACAGAATTTCTACAACTGAAATGGTAGTCAAACTTAGTAAAACAGCCTGTAATTATCTATTTGCTATGATTAAGGCAGCTATCTTACTGTAAAATTTAGAAACGCCTCTCTCCTGGCAATAGTTGTGAGCTGTTCCATTTTCATAAAGATCATATTAGTGATGTATGGGTGGTAGGTAGCTACAGTCATCTAAGCAGAAGTATTTGTGTGTGTGTGTGTGTGTGTGTAAGGACCCCTGTACGGCACTATCATACATTACGCCAGCCACACACAGCAAGAGAAACAAGAGTAAACATGTAGTGAATCTTGTTGAATCCATCGACACTGCTTGTGATGACACAAATGGGCATACCACAAAATTCACTACTTGTGTGTGTTTTGTCTTGTGATGATCTGACTGTGTATGGGTTGTCATGGATACAGAAACATTAATACACAAACATTACAGTCAGTGGACGTACTGGCAGAGGCCAACTGACGGACAGAATGTAACTAGCTATGATATTAATATCAGCTGTACATTATTGTCATAAACAAACTGATCTGCTAATCCTTATTAGAGCCAGTATCGATGGCAGATGACTGCTACTAATATAGCTACCAAGTTTCTAAAACCCGCATCAAATACCTGCAAAAATTTCCCACTATATGGTATTACAAGCAGTACAGCAACAGACATACTCAGAAATAACGTTAAACTTGAGAGTGAACAAGCCAATTTTTCTTGCTGTGGACTCTTTGTACAAGTATTATGGATGACCAAGTGACGTGCATGACCACAGAATGCTCCTTTAGCTAATTGTTTAACTGCTGAATTAAAATTCTTAAGCTTTCTAGACACAGTTTCAAGGCCCTGATCCTACGTAGCTAGACACAGAAGACTGCTGTCCAACCATCCGAGGATGCTACCCCAGGCTAAGGGCTTCTAGTCTCGCAGACCAGCCTCACTCATGCGAGCAAGTGAGGCTGGCCCGCGAGACTAGGGCTTCTACACATGGCTAGCCACACCCACTTGACACATGGCGTGAATGAAAGAGCTGAGACTGTCTGTGTTTCTTGAAAATTATTGCAAATTCTACACGGGGAAATCTCAGAGCTGTAGCAAGCTTCTTACAGTGGTAGACCATGTGTGTAATGAAGTAAAACCGTTCAATCTAGAAACCATTCCTACGGCCATACCTCTCCCGTGCCGTCTATCCAGACGTAGGTAGCCATGACGGTAGACCCAATGTTCAGCTTCATGTACTTATCAAACACGGTGGGGTTCAGTTGAGGCGGTGCGCAGGAGTACGAGTGATGTCTTCTCTGGTAGCTGGGCACTTTGGCTACCAGGGCCGGGGCTGTGCGCAGCCGCAGAACTTTTGAAACAGCGAGGGCTAGGCGAGCACTCGTTGACATGGCGCATGGCTGTACTACTGACGCCGGAATGGGTATGGGACTGACCTGCACCGACCGTTACGAGCCCCACCCACTAAATGGCACGCGACACGGCTAATACAAATTCTGTATGATCTCTCATGTCATGATGCTCATGATTCTCGTACTTTATGAACATTCTCGCTGAGTAACGAGGTACATACAGTTATAGCATTTTCTACAAGGCAAACGGTGGTATTTATCGAGCTTTACAACTTGCTGAACAGGCTACTTAGAGTGCCATTGGAAAGGTAGCTCACAGACCCATCTTGCTCGTATTTGACTCATCCTTTGGACTCGTCCACATACAGTACACTATCCAGTAAACAATAATACCTGTGGATTGATGATGTCCATATATGGTGGGCTCTTATAATAGTTCCTCTGATCATGAGCTACATCAAACCTCTCTCACTTCCACACTCTGGCCCGTGAGACTGTGTGAGCTAACTTACTATATGTAATTAACTTGAATTGTTTAGCTACACATTGTCAATTCACAATTGTCACAATTATGAGAGAGGTTTGGATGTTTATGGTGTCATAGAAACAACTAGTAGCTACCATAAATTAACACACAGCTACTTCTGCAGGTATACATTCCGGTCAGTTTTAGCTAAATCTGCCAACTCTGAGGTCCTTCTGAAACTACTACTGTGAAAACCTACGACGTAAGTTCTCACTATAATAACTATGCTCCATCTATATCCAGCCTATATCCAGCCTGTAATACACATGTGCCTGGAGAGTTACCTAGAAACTGACTAGTGAATTTTACCTTCAGCTAACTACTACATTTTGTGGTACTGCATTCGGGTGATGCTTGTGTAGCGACAGTTACATACCCCTAGGGTGGAAGAGCACAACTGATAATAGCCTCATTCTCAGAGGCTCTACCCCACATCTTGTTTTGCACAATGAAGATAATCAAGCGTTGTACAAGTGACAAAAGCTGGAGTGTGGGCCTGGGACACAGGCTAAAGCTGGAGTGTGGGCCTGGGACACAGGCTAAAGCTGGAGTGTGGGCCTGGGACACAGGCTAAATACACAATGAACATGACCTAGTGTAGAAACTGTATGCTAGCCTATGCAGTTCAAGAGGGAGAATCAATTACAAAAGAGCTAGCAAGCTAAGTTGCATGGGCGCGTGAATAAAGTGTACTAAAGGCTAGGAATGTTTGTGTATGTGAGTCAAAGTCATGACTGTCATGAATACATGATAGAGGTTTGGATGTTTATGGTATCATGGCAATAACTGCCAGAGGCTTTCTCAGGTATCTTTTCCATGCATGTATACAGTACAAATAGTTCACAAAGTTTTTAACATGCTAGGTCAAAGCAAAGATTGATACTTCATATCTAAAAACCAGTGAGGTATTTTCCAACTGGAGGTTATACTCAGCAACAGATCAGTCCAAACTAAGGAAAACTTTATACTGTGGTGAGGTCACTGCAACATTGGCAAGTGTATGTCTAACAAATTACTACATTCATCACTTGGCTGGTACTGCATTGCAAACTATAGCCATTATTACTTACAGATTTTATACACAACCCACAACAAAAGCAGACCATTCAACTCCTTTGAATAATGCCTGGGCATTATTCTAATCTAATTTCTCATAGCATGAAAGAAATTTCAGTTTTTTGGGGTACAATCAACCCCCCTTGCCCACAAATGATGTTAATAACCTAGCCACCAATTTTTGATGTTGATGGCTTCCAAATTTTTTAAGAGTGTAATTATGGTTGTGAATTTAAATTGTCTAGCCCCGTGAAAATGATACCCCCTGGCTCTCTACCACTGTTATGGTGCAGGTATATAGACAAGATAAACACAGAAGTATAGGTACCGTCGTCATCGATTATCCATTAATACAATGTTAAACACACACTTTGATTGATAGCAAGCAGCAGCATACCAATCATGTGATAAAAGAGGGTCCTATGTCGAAAAGGTAGCAGAGTGTATGTTGCTATTTGTAGATGATCTGCTTAGCTACCTGGGACCAGCCATGACTCTCCGATCATAAACGTAGTGATGCATTTGCTAAACGTTTGCACTGGGCTAGCCAACAATAACTTTTGTTTCTTGATATTCTTTTACTATACAGTAATCAAGGAATCTACATGACATAACCCAGACAGTGAATGGGTGTCATGTGTGTCTTGTGTGTGCAGTAGATTCACTTAGCTAATTCCTAATAATATAAGTGGTGCATGTTTACATGTCTGTAAGGAATAGTAACACTACATTATCTATTAACACTTCAACACAAAAGATGATTGTTCTCCTTTTACAACATCCTACCAGACCAGGTAGCTAATAGCCTAATGTTTAGACCCCCTCCCCCTTTAAATGGGAGGAGCCTAGGTTTACAAGTAATCACCTTTTAGCGATTCAAGGAATCAGTTAAGAACTCCAATAGTAGCAGTAGCTACATGTACTATTCAAGTAAGTAGTGTTCTTATTGTTCACAGAGTTGGGGAAGTATACTCACCCAATATTTATAAACAAGGCTCATATTATAAGTAATAACCACTGGGATTGGACTGGGATTGAGGCTAGACTGATCTCCCTTCCTGCTCCTCCCCCAGACAACTGATTCCTATGGGAGTAGGCTGCAGCAGCAGTCATGGAAGGGGACAAATCCGGGCCTCCTTAATCGAGAGACCCAGATACAGGTAAGGCATACGCTAGGAGCCTTCGTATTCAAGGAATCTGTTAGAGAGCTGAGGTAGTGTCCATATTCAGGGTTTCATATGGGGGGGGGGGCAAACATTTTCCTGGGGGAGAGGGCAGATCCCCCAGTGATTCATGCTTCAAAGCATGCATGGATCACCCCCTGACATATTGCCCTCCTTTTAATTATGCGATCTTCTGTCTTGCAACAGCTTCCTGGGAAAGAAATTCAACAGCAGTACTGATTGCTATGAGTACACTGTTTTAACCTGCTCAAAAGTGTAGCTAATTCAGCAGCGTAGCATTTGCAAAATTATTCCTACCCTACCTTACTTTAACATGCTGTCATATCTCTTCAATGGATCCTTTTGGTGCGATAAACTACTATTTCTACATAGAGTGCAAGACACCTCCAAGGGGTGTAACCAACTTCCTGTAATCATCAGAGTTCCTTCATGTAGTCTTACACACTGCCTCACTCGGTGACACTACCTCTGGTGATAGCAGACTAATACTGAGAAATGTAGCTACAAGTGCAAAGTTAAGCAACACATGTCACATGTCAGTCGAAACACAACCATAATTAGCTATGTGATTATGCAATGTTTTGATTGTGCAACGTTCGTGATGTAAACCACCCTTCCCTGACAACAGCATACTTCATTTTGAAAATACAAAATTTGAAACACAAAATAACAAAAAAACAACAAACTATCTTACAGCACCTGCATTGAAGTGAAACTCCATATGGAGTGGCCTCTACAATGAGAAATCTCCCGGGAGTAAGTTTTTGAAAAATGTTGGCACAATTTTATTTCCAAATTTGTGCCCTGTTTATTTTCAAACATTTATGCATTTGAAACTGATAGTAAGTAATAGAGCAATTCTAGAGCTCCAAAGAGATATCCACTGTCCTGAGCTGTACAGGTCATGCAAAGTAAGGAAATGTGTGGATAATATTACGTTGCTGCAAAAAATTTGCTTTTGAACATGGGCTTCAGTTTAATCCCTCAAAGACTCAGCTCATCCGCTTTTCTTGGTTTTCATCCTCCTTCTGTACAGCTCACTTCAACTTTTGTGGTCAGCAACTTTCTTTCTTAGATACTGTCACTCATCTTGGTCACCTTCTTCATTATAATCTGAGCCATGTCCCTGATATTAACCACAAATTACTTACATGGTTTAAAAAAGCTAAGTGTTTATTAGCCTCTTTTCCCCGTGCGGGCTCCATAATTTTGACCCGTCTACAATTTCAGTCCTACTGCCTTTCCCTTTATGGCTCTGCTCTGTGGACTCTACCTTGAGGTTGCTTTCAACAAGATTCTGCGCATAATCTGGCACCTTCCCTATCGGAGTCACACTGGTATTGTTCATTTGGTTGCTAATCTTGATAGTCTCTATAATCTTGTCTTTCGTCGGTCCAATTCTCTTTTGTTTGCAGCTGCTAGCTAAGTGTCTCTCTATTCTGGTTCAGTCAGTCTTTCTTCAATCTACCTCTATATGTTATTCTTTTGATGGGTAGAGCCAACACTTTGTATGGTTCTCATGATTTAAAACAGTACGATGTTCAGCATCAGCATCAGTGATTAGATCACTTCATTCCTGTTTTCCCCCTGACTGTGACGTGAACTGATGATTGAACCTATTTCCTGTGATTGATTTCCTGTCTCTTAATTCATAATTAGTTACTTTTCTCTACTACACCTATGTATTGGTGTGTGCTATATATAATAAAAATAATAATACAGTAAGGCAGAATACTATGATATACCAAAGTGGAAGAAAAACAAAGATACAGTCTCGTACCCAGACCTTGGCAGGGGGAGGAGCCAAGGTCTGGGTACGAGACTAGTTATGAAGTTTCCCAATCATTCTTTATACAGCATACTAGGTGTTCAGCCATCAAAAGAGCTTTGGCACAAAATTGTTTTGTAGCAAATTCAAACTGCAATATACATCTTTATGTGGGCATGGGCAGGCTGTATACTACGTAGTGACTGGTTTTCCATTGTCAGTGACTGCATGGCTATAGAAAGCATAATTACTCGCAGCGGAGCGGCCGAAGGCCGCTC
The DNA here is from genome assembly GCA_963921505.1 of Phakellia ventilabrum. Lineage (NCBI taxonomy): Eukaryota > Metazoa > Porifera > Demospongiae > Axinellida > Axinellidae > Phakellia > Phakellia ventilabrum. The sequence goes on from OY997380.1 coordinate 8,427,864, forward strand.
CGCGAAGAGTATTATGTTGGGTTGTACGACCGTTGTACCACTTTTCAATGAATACAGTTAGCAGGCAATGACGCTGAGAGTGATAGACACATATAAGCCATTGTTTGACGCAGTGGCAGAATGGCTTAGTGGATAACGCACGATCTACTGTACCTAGTGTACCTGGTTCGATTCCTAGTAATGATAACCAGTTCTCTCTTTTTTTTAACATCCAATTTTTTTTCTTTGCAGCTTTTTCTCTATATATTTAGTAGTTTCTTCAATATTCCCTTTTATCTATACTATTTAAATAGTTATTAGTATTTTTTCTATTGAGAGACTGGTTATGTCCAGCTATATATGATTATATGTGTGCTGGTTGGGCTCTATATAGAATAGCTACAAGACGTTGCAGCTTGCACTGAACAGTTCAGGTAAGCCTATTGGTGCTAGGACCAGTTAGGGCATAGATAGTACTAGTACAACAACTACTACTTTACTATTAGCTATCTAAGGGGTTACTGAGGTAGACTAAGGCTAGCTAGAGGCATAATTTAGCTAAGCATGGTTAGCTATAGCCATGCACAGTGTTATAGCTAGGTTTAACTATAGTACTAGTCTGAAGCAACAGTGTAGCTAGGTAAGAGCAGGGTTAGTTGAATTGTATATCATTAAAGGTAGGGTTAGTGCGGAGTGATGTCTGTTCACATATCTAGCTAGCTAGGTAGACAAACATCTCTCGTCAGACGTCACTAATTTCACAAATAGCTATAGGCATTAGTTACTAGCTAAAGAGTAATGTACATGTGCTTGCATTGCTCGGGTGTGAGCACATGCTGACATGGGAAGGCTGGTCCGTAGGCTGATCTGGTGTGTGCTCCAGTGTGACCCAGCATTGCTTGATTTTTTGGGATGCTGTCCCTATAGCGAGCTAGCTATGAAGTTCAAATTTTTGTGACTTGTATAATATATCTAAGGGGTTAGCTGAGCTAGACTAATGCCAGAGGCATGAAATTCTTGTTACACTGCATAAACATGGCAGACTATTTCACCTCACTTAAAACTACACAACCTATACTCATGACGCATCCTATTTCACACTATAGCTAACTCATACACGGACGCTCCGCTGCGAGTTTTTAGATCTCTTAGATCATCTTCAACCTAAGAATCATAGTCATGCAAACTAGTATACACTCACACATATACATGTACACCTGTCTATGACACACACGTTACGTAGCCCCAGTCGGTGAAGTACTCCAACCAACAACACCCACGTCAAACTAGCATGCTCATAGAACCAGCCAAATAATTAGCCACATGCAGTCTCAAGGTGCACTTATGTTTTCCTATGAACTGCCCCAAGTTGTACAAAAGTGAGCTAAAAAGAGTAGCACGGGGGGGTTGTGGGGCGCAGCCCCCCCAAAAAATAAGCAGGGGGGTGAGGGGGGGCACAGCCCCCCCTCTTTTAAAAAAAAATATATATATATATATATAAAAAATTACTAAAAAGTAACAAACAAGGATAATGGTCACACGGGAGCACACACCAGATCGGCCTACGGACCGGCCTCCCCTTGTCAGCACGTACTCATACCTGAGCAACGCGAGGGTGTGAGCACAAGTGCTGACATAATATTATGTTTTCTATAGCCAGTCACTGACAATGGAAAACAAGTCACTGTGTGTGGTCTCATCGCCTAGCTCATAATCAAGGCTGCTAGTGGGTTTAGTACCTATGGCTATAAACCTACAACTCTAAAAACTACTGAAAACGCTGAAGGCTTCCCAATTCGTAAAAACGGTAGATTTTCCCACCTACTTAGCATGGTTAGCATGTTGTCACAAAGTGTGATTCTTGAATGGATCTTTTTGTTGCCATGAACTACTAAAGTTGGCACATTGGAGGTACGAGAGAACAGTTTATTATTGCCACTATCTATGCTACTGCGTTGGTGTATATTTAACCAAGGATACTTAATTACTAACGTTAGTAATTAAGTATCCTTGATTTAACACTTGTGTTAAAAATTATAGCTAATCGCGACTCGTGACAGTGTAGAAGTTTGCTTCAGACTAGTGTGGACTTATGATTGGGGCGAGCCTGAGCGAGCCCCACACTAGTCATGTCAGCGGTGCATTTTCTCTAAATGTTTGTATGAAATATCGTACGTACGTCGTGCCGCATATTCGATGTTCACATAATTTAACGCTTTGCAATCTAATTTTGCAATTCCAATTTCTCACGCTCTCACTTAGCAGTTGAATTTCTCGCGTTTCCACTACACATACGTACAAACATAGACTATCTATGGTACAAAACACGCACTGGTTTTTCGTTGGCTATGAATGCTACAAAAGCGCAAACTACTTCCTCAAAGGGAACTACTGAATCATGCAGACTGACGAGGTGAGGTAGGCTAGGCTGCAGCGAATGACTGATAGACTTGCCGATGAGACTGCTGAGGAGAGAGAAGCCAGGCTAAAGTCTGACAGAGTACTGGTGAGGCTTCCAACCATGCGGGATTGGCTGCTGAGACTGCTGAGGAGAGAGAGGCCAGGCTACAGTCTGACAGAGTACTGGTGAGGCACAGACAACAACAGGTCATGCAGGCACAGCTCCCATTGTTGTAACAATCTTCTATCTGAACTAAGATGTTTAAATTTCATGCACACCACATGGCTACGCTGGACGCGCTGAGATGTACATAAGATTCCCTGGTCTCAAGATTCACTCCCGTTCTACTGAGTGTCTGCAATGTGTACCGGGATGAGCATACACCTAAGTCATACTCCTCGACCAACAACTGTGACATGGATCCTGCCCCTGTATCACGTGGATCGCGAGGGGCGGGCTATGCCAGACTAATCTACTGCGTGCTTAATTTACAGTGAAATTATTGAAATTGTTTTTTTTTTTTGTTGTTTTTTTTGTTTTTTTGTTGTTTTTATTTTTCAAAGGTATATAGCTCATAAAAGAAAAAGTTAAGAAGAGCACAAAACCAATAAAAAAATTGCGACTACAAATACCAATGGTAGTTTTAGTGCTGGGAGGCAATTCTACCCTCAGAGCAGGCAAGGTCAATGGCTTCCCTAAGCATTCCAGCAGGATGATGGTATGAGGACCTTGATCCTCTGATGCACATGATGGCAGAACGCAGCAGTGAGAAGCTGAGTTTGCAACGAATCCAGAACAGGGTTCTGCTGTATGGTTGGTCACGTCTCTCGGCAATGAGGGTGGCAATCCGTTTGTAAACCACAGTTGCAATTGGGCCCATCCCTCCCGACGTTGAAAAAACCAGCGGTGAGAAAGAGCCGTGCTCTACTTCTCTCACTCTCTCATCATAAGCACGCTTCTTCTCTTGCTCATTTCTTCTGTAGCATTGAGCTAGAGTATTATAGGCAGAACACCACTAAAACAATTGCAAAAAAAGAGTTAAACTTTAATCTTAATACAGTAACAGTATCTGCGTTAATTTCACAATTATTGAAATTGTGAAATTAACACAGATACTGTTACTGTATTAAGATTAAAGTTTAACCCTTTTTTTTGCGATTGTTTTAGTGGTGTTCTGCCTATAATACGATATGCGCACGCAGCTGTCCCGTCCCGTCCCGGGTTTTAGTAACGACCCTAATCGCGACTCGTGACAGTGTAGACGTTTGCTTCAAACTAGTGTGGACTTATGATAATAGTATGTTATCATTCGGAGCTAGTGAGGTAATTATAGGAAGTCAGTTACACCCCTTGGAGGTGTCTTACACTCAGATTACGGAGATAGCAATCAGTAGCGTTCAGCTCTCAAATGCAAACACGGCAGCAACTCACGTGGACACGTGCATGAGCTCATACGTACCGCATATGCGTACGCGCGTGCGCGCGTACTGGCATAGCGCCGTACTCATTTGGACGTGCGAGCGCAGTAATGAGCCCCGCCTACCTTTTGCAGGCCCACTCCTGGGAGCGACGGTTTTATGTAATTACTGGAGCTCCATCCATGTATCGCATAATATCGTGTTCTCTATGTTTCTTCTTTTTTGTTCAAAATGAAATAGCAATAGCTACACAGAATAATATACTCATGTTGCTGCCGTAGCGCTTACGCCATTGACCACGCACCCACAGACGCAGGCGGAGCTTGTAAGACCTCCAGTCAGAGGACAAGAGCAAGAACAACCAGAGACCACACAATCCTGATCACCATACAATTCCTTCTTCCTAGTCTCCCATATCAATAATACAAAGCTCTTAACTAGCTTTAATAATGCTTTAAAATCATCCCTGTTCCAATTCTCAAATCCTAAAATAAAACTTGCCTTATTAAAATTATCAAGTGTACTAAACTCCCCAAACCTCCCCCCCAATAGATTTTCTAATTCTACCATGAAATTATTTCTAATGCTGTCATATGCTGGACACTCCCAGAGAACATGTACCACACTCTCACATTCACCCCTGCATAATTTACACTGCCTATCATCATTTTTACCCCTATGTCTTCCTAACTCTTCATTCAGACCGTTCGTACCTGACCGAAACTTAAACAATAATCTTGTACCCGGATCACCTACCCCCTGCAAATAATTCTTGAATTCTATTTCCTTACAGAAAGACTTGTACAGATTCAACTTAACTTTAGTATTCAAGCTGTCATTAAAGTCCTTGTATTCTCTATCCCTCAACGCTTCGTCTACCGTATCTAAAAACAAATTAATATTATCTGCAGCTAATACCTCTTGGCTATCTAAATCTAACTGCAGCAGCAATTTATTAATTACTTTCATCCAAGTTTTCCTTTGCCTACCTCTACATGGTTTCACTTCCCACTCAGCATCTAATAGTACTCTAGGATACCGCTCAATATCCAACTTATTGACTTTATACCACCACTTAAGTTTGCTTCTATCCCTCCTCCCTTTCAAGGACTCTAACCCCATATCTCCCCTTACCGCTTCATTACACGTTTTGGAAGAGCAGCCAAGTATCTTCTTAGCTGCTCCTAGCTGAATGGATTCTAAGGAAGCAGAAAGTGTACACAAAAAATGTTCTCTCTAGTCAGTTACTGACAATGGGAAGTTAGACACTGCAGTCTCTTCACCCAGCCCCGGATCGCGGGATACGTGCTGTAAGCTATGGATTGTGGGTTGGGGTCGAGGCAAGTCACTGCGTATATTATACAGTAATTTCGTCAGTCAACCAGTAAATTGCTGGCGTCTACACGCCGTGGTGTCATCAGGAATACATTTTTGCACTAGATCTCTTACTCTAAAGTGTTTCCAGCTTAGTAAAACATCAGCTCTTTATTCTTGGTATCAACGTTTGTCTTCTGAGTATGCTTATGTTTACCTACATGTATAGCTATTATGTGCCTTGTGTGCATGTATGTACTCTGCACGTAAATGAAGCTACATATGTAGCTGCAACAACAGCTGCAACTAGAAGGCAGATGCAAATTTTTAGCCGTCTAAAGCAAGTTTCATTCCATAGATTGTTTCCAAAAGATTTTACCATGTGTAAACTTAAGAGTTGATCTTATCCTTAGGTAGCGCATGTGGATTTTAACCAAGCATTCAAAGAGGATTAGAAGTTTTCAGTAATGGATTGCAAATTCTGCTTTTTCGTTGCAGAGACACCATATATGTGGAACCGACTCAGCTGGAGGTCAACCGACATTCTACATACAATAAATCGTTTTTTCTGCTACGCGTTCCATTCAGCATTGATGAAAATCTGGCTGAGATTGGTTGCACTGAGGGAATGCTGACCCTCAATTCAAGCTCCCACGATCCCAGCTTTGGCATCACTTTTGATTCTCTCTACGGTGATGTAAATGCCGTGATAAAGAAGTACGGTATTAAAATTACCAACAGCTGGTGTGATGATGCAGTGCCCCTATTTGAGATCAAGCATTCCACTACAGATGGAATGGAGGAGTTCATTCGCTCTGTTGAAATGGTGCAGAGTGAATTAGAATCGAAAATCTCTGCACATCTCACAGAGAGACAAACAGTCTCAGGTTCCAGCCCTACCTGCCAGTGTCCGCCTGTGGCAGTGCACACTGAAGTCTTCCTGTTAACCCCTGCTTCAGTCAATAAGGACGCAGACCTTGTACTAGTGACACCTGACAACCTTCTTCCCTGCCTAGCACTGTGGAAGGATAGTGGAGCCAATTTTGGTGATCTTTTCCGCAAACTCTATCGTAAGTGATATCACCTGCTAGTTTGTTGTAATTAGCTATCAGTCTACTTGAAATGCTATTGACTTCTCAATTGTTCTATTTTCTTTGTTTCTGCAGGTATCCCAGATCGGCCCTCTTTAATACAAAGAAAGCCCATTCCTCATCCAGAGAAGGTGGGTCAATAATATAGCTAAGTATAGTAACCCGTGACAAAATGAAATCATACTAAAGAGCTATCACGATTTGTCTTTGTTTCCCACAGAAGAATGATCCCGTTCAACAAGACCTGTTCAGGGGAGTGGAGCAAATAGAAAATGACATTAAATCACAGGACAAGGAAGTAGTTGTCCAGAAGATGGAATTAATTGAAGAACAAAATGCCAGGGAATTGGCCGGGGATCGGCTTAAGGAGGTTGAGAAGAGAACAGAAGAAGCACAAGAAAATGTAGCAGAGCTCACCAAGAGATCAAATGAGATTCGGAAGCAACTGAAGAAGAGACAACATGAGCTAGAGCTCTTTCAGGAATTGCAGAAGCAGAAAACTAGAGAAGTTCAAGAAGACATTGATGACAAAAGAAAAGAAATCCAGGAACTTCAACGAGAGCTTGAAATCATCCAAAAACAGCTTTCATTCGAGAGAGGAGGTAAACTAGTAGTCGAGTTGCAGAGAGAGTATGCAAGGGAAATGAAAGAAGAACAGGAAAAGTACAAAGAGAAAGAAGAGCAATTGGAGCAAAAATACAATGAGCTGAGGGAATTGGAGGAGCAGCATAAAAAGGAAAAGGGAGAACTTCAAGATGTCATTGACGAAAAGAGTTCAGAAATCGAGAAAATCCGACAAGAATTTGAGGACAATGACGCCAATTTACAATCTGAGAAAGAAAAGGCTGAATCATATCAGAAGGAACTCTGTCATGCAAACATAGATCTGGCTAAGAAGTCAGACAGAGTGCAGTATTTAGAGGAGGAACTACAGAAACGGGAGGCCCAGTTGGAGCAACACTGGGAGAAACTTTGGGAAATAGCAATGCAAGCAAGGAGTAAAGAAAATCAGGTAAGGATGAGATTTGATGTCATCCATGCCACTTTTTCTGTGTACATGTATCTGCATTGTTCTATGTAGTATATTATATAATGCATGTTTTTTGTCACCTTCCTTAAAATGAAGGCTGTCAACATTCAACTACAAGAGCTCAGGAGCAAAGTCAAGCAAACACAGCCTAAAGTAAGTCTATAATTGTTCCTATGGAGGCCATTCCTTTACCAAAAATTCTTGATTTTATGGGTAAGAGCTGAAACAAGGCTATCGCGATATTGGTTTGCAGTGCTGAATTTATGAAGGTTTTTTCTGTAGCCATAGCTACACCAATATCGGTAAACAGAATCCGCATGTGAATTGAATACATAAGTAGAGTCGTTCCAAGGATATTCCATTATTTAATTGCATGAATAGAGCTCCTCTACTGGAATACTAATACAGCACACTCAGTTTGTTGTTAGGACCATGGTGTATGAATTTTGCCATCTCTGAAATCTATAAAATTCACAAAAAGTGCCATGGACTCTAGAGTAGGCAACGTTAGTTATGCTATAAACTGAACTGCTACTATTGGATAGATAAGGCATGTATGTTGCCTTTTCCAAGAGACATGGATGCCTTTTTCGACTTGTGATAGCTACAAGAAGAATCAGAGATCTGAGTAAATTGACCACATATTTTCAATAGGGTCGGCTGGCTCCCAGTCATGCATACAAGTGAAGATAGTAGAAAGTACTGGCAGACAACAGTGATCAACAACGCAACGATTGAACGAAAAAAATAGTCAGAAATCTGCTATACAGTGCTCCAGACGTAGTCATTATCTTTTGAGATTTTGGTTGGTATGCTGTAAATACGAAAACGTTATTCATCCAATAGTGCATGAGCTATCATGCATCGTCCTCAGTGATGCAGCTGGCTCAAGTGTATGTAACAACATTCATACTGCTTAAGACATTTCTATGCATGGGTACTGCTAGTTATGCTACCTTTAAGAATTAAGGCTTATTTAGTAGTGTGGGTATGGCTTAGCCTCATCCCCAGGATCTCTGAGCTAAAGTGAAACTCGCACGTGGGCCTGGGAATGAGGCTAGGTATGGCTATTATTATTCATAATACTGCACTCTGCATTGATTAAAGGTACCAAGCCCAGGAAAAGAAACGTGGGAGTACAAAGTATTCCTCAAGAATTCTGCTAAAGTTATTGACAAGCTAGCTACAGCACAGCTAGCTGGTAGTCTTGCAGACAAGCTGAGAGCTGCCAGCATAATTGGCGACCACATTACCAAACATGCACACAACTTCGGCCCCGGTGTTTTGGAGGACGACAGGGTTAGACCAATGATCGATGCACTAATACACCAGATACAACAGAATCCAGGAAAGTATCAGGAGTTTCGCAGCATTCTTCTATCGTTTGGTGCTGATGCAGAAACAGCTCTTTACTACATGCCAGAAAAAGGTAAAATTTAATTAACTTTGATAATATGGCAATGTGGCCTCATTCCCAGGTCATGCATGCACTCGGAATGCGTTGTCTGGGAACGAGGCTAATGGCAAAAAGATGATTGAAAATTTGTGTGTGTCAAATGATTGTAAATACTAGCGATCAGATTAAGAGAGGCTTCCCTGGCATTGTCTGGTGTATTCTTATCACAGATCCAGCATTTGATACTGTGGAAACTCTGACCCCCTCCTCAGACCCAGGTGAGTCATAATATTATGCACTCATTGTTATAATAGCTATGTGCATAATATGTTGTATTAATTTTGTGATCTTTCTTACTTTTGTGCAATACACCAAAAAAAGTATTGTAAAAACAGAGGTAGAAGAAAACAGCTCAAGTCATTTCAATTGGATCTTTAAAATCTACACAGTAGATATACTAATTTAACGCCTGATATCTACGATACACTCCGAGTCCACCAGCATGCATGTCTTTTGTGTCCAGATATTATGCGATGACTCTTTAACACCGCCTAGGCTACATTGAAAAAGCTTGGTCTGTGGTAGCTATCTACTTCAACTTTAATCCCTAATTCGTACAAGTACGCACAATTATACATACACCAATTCTAACCATATAAATGGCTATCACTTTTGAAACGTAACCCTCCTTTTTCTCAATGATATCTAATTATTAGTGGTACAGTGTATGGTGGATGGTTACCCAGACAACTCTGTTAAATTGTAGAGTTGGAGAACTTTGGGGATGTGTATAATCAAGTACACGGGCAGTGGACACAATTTAGTACCTTCTTCCTTAGTACTGTCAGCAGTAGGATATTATATTCATTGTGCTAGGATAAAATCTTTGAACTGGAAAGCCTGACATGACTTCATCCTGCACCGGTTGTGATAACACATGCAGGACGCAAACTTCGCTCTAGATACTTAGTCTTCTGTACATACCAGTACTCATTAACCTCACACCTACATTGTTCAGAGTACTGAAACCATGCAGGGTTGGCATTGGGATCAAGGTACCAGTAAGCAGTATATAAAATAACTTTAAATTTTAACAGTAATAATAGTATTGATGAAATCAGGTTAGTGCCTACAGCCATGATTACAATTGAAATAGACAGGCATTCTATTTTGAAACTGGAACAAGGCACTATGTTCTGTCGATGTCACTGGAGCACCAGATGAGCTTCAGCAGCCTTCACATCGGAGTCTATTGGGGTGCATGTGTGTATGAGGTTGGTATGAAAATTTGCATCATAATAACTACCTGGGAATACATACTGACAGGAGCTGACAGAAGCACACGACATAGGTGTTAGAACTGGGGGGGGCACACCAATAGCTCCCATCTTTTACAGATAAAGCAACCACTAACTGTGTGCCGTAGCAGCCATTTCGAGCAGACGGCAAGTAGGAAGACTGGCACTGAAACATAAAACCAATTCTCTATCTCTACGTCTTCAGCTGTTGGGGCACGTATAGCACCTGGGTACAAACAACATATGGTTTGCAACGGATGGATGTACAGACAGACGGACATACAGACAGACGGACATACAGACAGACGGACGGACAGATGGACAAACAGACTGACAGACAAAACTCGACGATGACACACTAGTGTGGGGTTTCCTCCTGCTTGCCCAATACCATATATTATCCACTTATGGGCGGGCCATTTAAGTGCTAGGTGAAAGAGGGGGGGGGTAGGCGGATAATATTGTAAATGTGATGTAGTATCCACCCACTCAAATGTGTTGCAAGTGCACAATATGCAAAGGGAGGCTATGTGGTAAATAGTTTGATAAATGTATGGAAGAAAAGCATGGAGACCGCTAAACAGCTAAATGGCTGACTTACAGTCGGTATTTCAATTAAAGCACACCAAAACCAGAATTTTGCCGCTTGATTCTGCTCACTCTCCAGTTTTTAAAGATAGGTTTACATGGTATAAGGGGTGGGTGGATATAATACCCCCCCACATAACTTTTGTTCAAAGAAGGAGATGGGTGGTACATCACGGGCTGATTACATAGAATACAGTACATTTACATGATTTCAAGCTATCACGAAGCTTAGGACACACTTGTATATACTTTTAGTACGATGCGCAGTGGCAGCACGCGCATGACGTAATCATGGCGCGACTACTGCCTGTTAAGCACATATTCATTGTTAAGCACATATTCACTGTTAAGCGCACATTTCCTTGCTGTCAGCTGTTATAAGCACATGCACTTAACAACCAGCACCTACACATAAGCCATACAAGTGTGACCCTTGTACTATTACACTAGTGGGATATGCACTGCTGTTCAAACTGAGGTCTCAACTAGCCTAGTTCCCAGTCTCCACTTCCAGATTGTTTTCACTGGGGGGAAGCGTGGTCAAATTCATCACTTGAAGTGTGTCATATCCACAGGAAGGGTGCGTGGTTTTGTGGAATGCTCTGATCTGGCCGCTCCACACGAGGTGTGATGAGGCTGGTAGAGAGCGAAAAGCGTAAAGCAGTCTTGAACAAGCTTATCTAGGAATCCAAAGACTGCCCTGACTGAAAGAATAAACTAGCGGGTGAATGTTAAACAGCATGGCCTTAGTCGAAAGCTAGTTAGCTAGCGGGCTAGGCCTTTTAGTTTAGTTAGCGGTATAGGTAACCTACTTCTTTAGAGCTTGTAGTGCTTGAAAAAAAGCTGTTGGTAGATAGCTAGCTTTAGTGGCCAGGCTATGGCGGCGACATTTAAAACTAGCAAGCCTCCAAAGGGAGTCCCCATGTTTTTACTCACCCTCTGGCTTTGTCTTTCATCTGAACGGTTCTTTCACTAAGCTTGAACGAAAACTTTCAGCTACTCTTCTGGCTCTCCATGTGTACGTGTAGCACGGCAAGATTAGATTCAGGGCATTCCACAAAACCACGCACCCTTCCTGCGGATATGACGCACTCCACGTGACGAATTTGACCAGGCTCCCTACCGTTTTTTTTTTTACAATATGTGAAAAAAAGCTGGGAGTGGAGACTGGGAATGAGGCTAGGTCTCAACAGGCTTCTTTTTGGTAGTGCAAACCTACGTCTGAGTGTGGATGGGTGGAGGGAGAATTGGTTGTGGTTGTGCTGATGTTACACTTTGTACATGTGTGTGTGGATAAGCATGGATTTTAGATGTGTGTACAAACTACACAAGGTTCAAAGCCAGTATAGCTCACATGACATGTTTGTAGTCGTCAGAGTATGGTACATAATATTATGCATTTTAGTTGTAGCAGCGCAGCGCACTGCCAGTGTTTGAGACCATACCGAGTCAGGGCTTCACGGGGGAGGGGGGCATTCTCCCCTCTTGGAAATTTTCTGCCCCCTTTAGGAATTTCAAGCCTTTAAATTTGAATACTGCTCACTATATGCATGCCTCCCCCCAAATGTCTTCCGGCGTGCTTTTGCCCTCCCTTGGGAACTTTCCTAAATGAACCCCTGCGAGTAGCACAGACTACTATGTACCACCTAACAGGGCCTACAATGGTAGCCTGTTAGCTAATTGTTCCATCTCATTAGCAGTGCCCTAGCCACAACCTTATTGTGGAAATACAAAATGATAAATTGATGGTCTCAATCAACTATAAGGAATTCAATAATTAGGTTCTCATATTACCACCTACGGTCCAGACAAACCAAGAGGTACCGTTCGTTCCTTATTTCTAATGCCGCAACTCGGCCAGGTAACAGGCTACCATAGTACAATAAGGGATGAAAGGTACCTCTTGGTTTGTCTGGTCGGTGGGTGGTAATATGAGAACCTAAGTAGTTGAAAGAGAGCATCAATTTATCATTTTGTAATTCCACAATAAGGTTGTGGCTAGGGCACAGCACAACCCCAAGTGTGTGTGGGTGGGGCTGAATGTCTGGGCAGTGATATATGCACTCGCGAAGGTAGTAACTGGAAGCATTGTGGCCTGCAAAGTCATTCGGCAGAATTATCAAGCTTTTAGGAAATGCTGTTGTACCATGTCATTAGCTGTATTTTTGTCATAGGACACAACTGTTGGCATAACTGTTGGCTCTAAATAGAATGCAAGTCCAATAGAACATGAGCTTTAAGCTGTTAGTGGCCGTGGCCGCTGTTACAGCTACGTCACTCTTGGCATCCAAGAAAGACAATATTAATTAAGCCACGGCCACTGGGAGCAACAGTACCACATGAAGTTAGTAGTGCATGGTCTTCAATACAGGTAGATGCTAAGAGAGCCGCTTCTTCACAGTTGAAAAATAGGGCAAACAAATTTTTTCCACGCTTCGCGCAGAAACTCTATCACCCGCTACACGGCCTCTATGCCAGCCCCCTATCCCAAAACATCTTCCTACGCCACTGCATTAGCATGGTTATCGTACGTGATATCACAGAGCTGCCAAAATGGTGGTGGGGGGGGGGGGGGTGGCATACCTAATTTCCGGGATGGGGGATGGGACGGGACGTAGCCGGAAAATACGCGTACCTAATTTCCGGGATGGCGGGACGGTCACGGAAATTCTAACTTGACTAAAGTCCGGGATCACAAAGATAAAGTGCTTACTCTGTATATTCCGGCATAACATGGCAGTTCTTGACCTGCATGCACTTTTCATTGTGTGAGGGATGGGGCTATAGAAATAGGGGGTGGAGCTGCTCTGAGCAAAGGAAGACGAGTATTCATCTATTCATCCAAGTTGGAAAGCTGGTTTTAAAGGTAAAAGACAGCTTTAAGTATAATTATGCACATCCAGGACTGCACGTAAAAGCTAGTCACCATTCCTAGCCCAGAATCAAGGCCTCGTACACAGACCCTTTACATGTATCTCGGAGGCAAGAAGAGTGCACAAGACTTGCTATGATTGTACCCCCTATGCTCGTATCAATTCATAAACTTCCAGCTTGTACATAAAATATGCAACTGTTTCTACCTCTTGTAATAGTATAATACACAGGATGATCAGTATCGGCACGCATGAAAAGCGAATGGATGCTGCGGAACGGAAGGGGGCTGGCTTGTGACTAGCATGGACGGTCATGCTTTCCCTCTAGATTCATCCTGCGTAGCTAAAGACTGACTAATCTTTGTTATCCCGGACATTAGGCAAGTTTGATTTTCCGTTATACTGGGCTTTAGGCAAGTTAGAATTTCCGTTACCGTCCAGCCGTCCCAGAAATAAATTTTCCGGATACGTCCCGGAAATTAGGTATGCCCCGGGGGGGGGGGGGGGGTTAGGCAAGAGTGCTCCCTGCCCTCCCTATGTTGTAGGCATTGCTAGCGCGAGAGCGTACGTGAATTTACGTGAGAAAACAGATGCGTAATATCACCGTAATAATAAGTGCTAGTTTGTTCACAGAGCTAGCTTGTGGCCTCCAATTGAAAAAAAAACAGCCTCATGCCTTGCTTGCTCTTGCTCATTTCCTTGGACCAGGAACCAGTCATTAAGTTTGCATGGCCTAAAGACTGAAGCATAATTTATTGTGAATATCGGCTAACTTCTGTTAGCTACTGGATTGAAACTCCCACAATATACATGTACGTGTACTGTTCCAGGTGAGGGTCCCAATAGTCACCAAGAATAGCCTCAGAGTATTGAAATTTTCCAAAATATTCTGGGGGATATCCCCCAGACTTCCCTAGTAAGCATTTATCTGATACCCCCATTCAAATCAGGTTCCTATACCCGTTAAAGGGAGTGATACTCACCTTTGCGCAGGTCTTCAGAGTCAGCAAAGAGACTTCTTTCATTTCAACCATGAGGTGCACTTAACCTGTAGGGGGAAGTCATTGTGGTAGTTCAATATTGGAAGTATTATACTGCTGATTGGGAAGGGTGTGTATGTTCAGCACTCAGTGGTAGGCAAACTGGGTCTAGTACAGCTCCGACATTGTAAACTATAGTCTCGCGTGACATCCCCCTTCCGTAAAAATGGGAAGTGTGTGTGTAAACCAGGGGTACGCACAATATTAGCTAGCTAACCGTACACCAGCAAGCACACATAATGTAGCCTCGTACCCAGGGCTTCATGAGATAAAATGTTGGCGAGGAAGACTTGAATATGAGGCCACACATAATGTACTGCCATGTACAGGCTGCAAAGGTCAAAGGTCAACATATAAGGACCTTGAGCGGGCAACCATCTACCCCGCAGTAGACTAGAGCCCTCATTTCTGGGCTGTAATGGTTACTTACAGATAAGGACCAAGATCTATATGCCCTGCAGGGCTACATACACATGGCGAGGTAGAGCCTGCAGAGGTCAAAGGTCAATTCTCATGCAACTCGAACAGAACCCAGTTAATCTCAGTTCTGTATCCCCAACATGGCCTCCCACGACTGTACTGTTACTAATGATCACCCTGCACACGCGATCGCGACAGCCTAACCAGCAGCTATCACAGACACTCACTAGCGGCAAGGTACAGCTCTTCGCTACCCTAGCGGTAGCGGTACTTATATAAACACACAGCGATCGCTCACTGACTGGCTTCCTGTAGCTTAAGTGGCTGCTATTGTTCAGCTAATGGCGTAGACTAAACAAGCCATGATAATTACTGTCATCTCCGGAAGCTACTAGCTTCATCAGTTCCACCATTACACACACACTACACTCACAGGACAAGCTACTGAGCAACAGAAGATGAGCCTACAATGGCAGACCTGCAGTGATGCACCAGAGGACATGTTGAGAGGATCTGCTGTCAGCCATGACAAGATGGCATACTTCAACCCCTGGGACTCTACTGCTGTCTACCAGTTTGAGGAGGACCAGTGGACGGCTCTACCCGAATGTCCTCACTACAACTCAGCGTTGACAGTCATCAACGAACAGCTGACTACTGTAGGAGGGAGCCATGGCCGCTGGGGTGGTGACCCCACCAACTCCCTAGCCAGCCTCACTGGGGAGGGCAAGGACAGGAAGTGGGTGGAACACTTCCCACGGATGCCCACTAGTCGCTCCCACCTCGCAGCAGTGTGCAGGGGGACGTCCCTCATAGCCGCCGGGGGACATGGTGGTGGGAGGGCACTGAGGACTGTTGAAGTCATGGACACCGAGTCCCTACAGTGGACCCTCGTCAATCCCTTGCCACACCCGATGTGGTGGGCGTCCATCGCAGTGAGCCAAGAGAAGGTTTATCTACTTGGAGGCTTCGATCAGAATGGCCAGACTCTCTCCGTCTTCACCTGCTCCACACTACAGACACAGCCATTGGACGCACAACTAGAAAAACCAGCCAATCAGCTGACACCATGGCATCAAGTCGCTGATGCCCCCCACTACAGGTCTACAGCTGTTTGTGTCGGAGAAGTCCTTCTAGCTATCGGTGGACGGTCTGCAGCTGGTGAGTGGACTTCAGCCATCGCCGCCTACAACCCAACATCCGACTCCTGGGAAGACATGGGACACATGACTACACCTCGATCCCGACCACTGGTAGCTCTGTTGCCTAGTAACGAACTGATCGTGGCTGGAGGCGCCGGTGGACCAACTAAAGTTGAAATTGGCAAAATTGTTGCCTAGTAACGAACTTATTATAGCTGGAGGCTACAGTGGACAAACTAAAGTGAAAATAGGCAAAATTGTTAACTTGTTTGCTTGTACTTTTCATGTCAAACACGTGTTTTCTTGTTTGTTGTTGTTTTTGTTTGTTGTTTTGCTATTTTTGCTTTAAAAACTTTTGTAACGATGTTTTTAAAGGATTTTTTCGAACAAAAACCATTTTTCCACCACCACGTCCCCCGCGCTGCTATCTTACGGTACAATAGAAGTTGGCACGGTCACTTACCCCACTGTGGCGACTGACCCTGGCTGCACACATGCCAGCTCTATATTAGCACTAACCAGTTATTTTGCCTTTTGCTGTCAGTGTCAGCTTCACCGCTTAGCTAGTTTAATAGTAGACTAAAAACTCCTAAGACTCTTCTAAACAACCTTGCATAACTATTCAGCTTCTAGTTTGAAGCTGCACAGCATTAAGCACGCTAGCTAAGCTAAGCTAGCTAAACTTGAACCAGGTGAAACTGTATCCAAGGAATCCAGTAAAGCAGCTGGGGTTTAGAGGCGCCCGCATCGCGTATAGCGCGCACATACGTATGCCCGCACGTGCCCGGATGCCTGAGCTAGCGGCTTGAGCCCCACCTAATATCCGCTCACTGAAGAGTTGGGCGTGTTTGGATTGCATCGCCTCAGCCTCGCCTCAAGCCTCGTCCCCAGGCTCCCCTCTATGCCTCAAGCGTGAAAGGCGAGGCTACATCGCCTTAGGCACGCCTTTCGGTCATTCAACGGTGATTATCCCTGCAACTCACCCATTCACAAGTGGCCAGGGTCCTGTATAGCCTACCCAGGTCATCTCCTGAGTGTCAATACGTTAGTTAGTTGTCTAGACTCACGGGCCAGACATTGGGGAGTGTGGGTACATATTCAACAGCTCATAAATTATTGTGTGCATCTCAGGGTTCTATTTAGGATTTTGAGTAGGGAAGATGTGTTTTTCTGAGCCCCTGCCCATCCAGTTAATTATTAATAGTTGTGCCTCTTCCTTTATATAATGTGGCATACCTCTAACTCCTGGCAAGACACGTGTTAGCCTCGTTCCCAGTCTCTTCGTTCCAGTGTTTACATCGCAACTGGGAACAAGGCTAGGCCTGACTGCACCTTGGTCAGATCTTCCATACCACTGGTAGTTCTGTTGCCCAGTAATGAACTAGCTAGGTTAGCCTCGTCCCAGTCTCTTCGCTCCAGTGATTACAATCCACACAATATTTATGTGCACACACACACACACACACACACACACACACACACACACACACACACACACACACACACACGTGTGCATGAGCCCTAGCCCCGCCCCTTGAGCACCCCCATTAATTAGCTGTGTACTGAAAACAAGCAACATGAGCAACCACCTTCAATGTGCAAGTGGTTGCTGTAATAATATTATGAAAGCTCAGGGCCAGTGGAGCAAAGTGGACAATAGAATAATATTATTATAACCATAAGTATACATGCAATTCATTTCTCATCAAAACTTCAGAAGAACAATCGTTACTGGCCACGCTGCTGGTCCAAGTGGCCAAACCTCATGAACACATGTACAGCAACAGAAACATGCACACTAATAATGTCAAAGTCAGAGCGTGTGGGAGCTCTGCAGACAGTTAAGACATTCACCAAAACTAGAACTGCACAGACAATCAAACATGATAGTTAACTAGCTGAATTCTTTGTAAGTTAGTTCAAGATTAGTTTATTGGGCTAGCGAATTAGAACATATCTCAAAGAATTCAATGGTGAAGTGCCTGGGGGCCTCAGCAGTCAGTCGGTGGAGGTCCTCCCCGGATGGGTTGACACACTTGAAGTCCAGCAGGAAGTTCTTCTGGTCTATCTGGTAGAGCTGGAGGTCCAGCTTCACCACAATACCTGAGGATGACTGGGTATGTCTGTATGTGTGTATGGGCGTATATGTGTGCGTAGTATCAGCATACCAAGGTGCACTTTTCCGCATACTTGAAGCCCCACCCCTTTCCACCCATCACCCCACCCCTCTCCACCCATCACCAATTTGAAGCCCCACCCCTTACCCATTGGAAGCCCCACCCTCTCTACATCACCCATTTGAACCTCCACCCCTCTCCACCAATCACCCATTTGAAGCCCCACTCATCACCCATCATGTGACCCATTTGAAGCCCGACCCACCACTCACTCCGCCCTCTACCCCACCCACCTGCATCTGATGAAGTAGGGAGTGATGATCTTCCACTGAAACTCCAGAGCTTTCAATTTTCGGAAGATCTCGGCCATGATGTCCTGCGGTCTGCTCTGGGAGCGGATACCGAGGTGCCACTTGGAGCGCTTGAAGGTACGTGGAGCTCTTGGTACAGCGGAGCTGCCTCGAGCTAGAGCCATTGGTTGGTATTAGTGTGTGTGTGTGTGTGGGGGGGGGGGCATATTCGAATAAAAATTCTATTTCAAGTATGTCGTATTCTCCCACTGACCCCTCCCATTTAAGTGGGCTTAGATTGAAGATCAAGAGCCTACCACTATGCATATCTGGTCACAAACGATGTCATAATGATGTCATTGTACCCCACGTAATCACTACTGCAGAAATGCGCAATCTTCGAATAGAATAACTGGTCACTATTCTCCCCGAGAGTATGGTAGAACTACTGTAATTTTCCAAGGTCTGCTGTCGGGGCTGTCTGGTTCAGCAGTGACTGCCTTTTATACTACACGTATGACCACTACACTTGTGGGTTTGGCACTAGGAAAGATATTCATTTCTAGATTGGCTCATTACAATGCAATGAATACTTGACAGGAAGTTGAGCACAGCTGGCAAGAAGACCACTGCAGTGAAGGAGACACTACAGCAACTGCTGCACTGCTAGGGAAACAACTAGCGTAGGAATATTATTGACCTTGGCCAGACAGCAGACCTCAGATTTAGAAAAAAATTTGGTAGTTCTATTACTATTTTGGGTTTGTATGTGCCTCAGTAACCTCATTCCCAGGCCACACAGCGGGGGCGAGACTGAGTGACCTGGGGACGAGGCTAGTGCCTCACTCAGTAACCTCATTCCCAGGCCACACAGCGGGGGCGAGACCGAGTGACCTGGGGACGAGGCTAGTGCCTCACTCAGTAACCTCATTCCCAGGCCACACAGCGGGGGCGAGACTGAGTGACCTGGGGATGAGGCTAGTGCCTCACTCAGTAACCTCATTCCCAGGCCACACAGCGGGGGCGTGACCGAGTGACCTGGGGACGAGGCTAGTGCTTCACTCAGTAACCTCATTCCCAGGCCACGCAGCGGGGGCGAGACCGAGTGACCTGGTGACGAGGCTAGTGCCTCACTCAGTAACCTCATTCCCAGGCCACACAGCGGGGGCGAGACCGAGTGACCTGGGGACGAGGCTAGTGCCTCACTCAGTAACCTCATTCCCAAGCCACACAGCGGGGGCGAGACTGAGTGACCTGGAGATGAGGAATTAGATGAACCCCGCCCTTAACGAAAGCTCAGAGATATAGCACTTTGAATGCACGGAGGCAATCGAAACATGTCACGGAATGATGTTGTTTTCTACCCGGAACTGCCACGTGTGTGTATGCATTAGTCATGCGGTGATGTTTGGTGAAATGATATGCCTCAACCAGCGACAGTCACCAACCTCTGCTGCCTTCACACTCAGCTTCTGGCACACCTCAGCGAGAGCGGCAGAGTCAATCTGTGTGGAGTCAATGTCCCCTGGGAGGGCCCACTCTTAATCTTCTGGAACAACATGGTGACCTCAAGGTCGTCAAACAGCAGTGTCCCACACAAAAGGGCATACAGGATGATTACACATGACCACACGTCGACCTCAGGGCCTGAGGTATTGTAAGGGTGATGTAATGATGATGTAATAATGATGCAATTATTAGGTAATAAATTAGTTGACAGTTCATTACGGGTTTTAGTTAGTGTGTGAGGGCAGTATAGTGACGGTCGAGGGCACACCTCAGCGAGAGCGGCAGAGTCAATCTGGGTGGAGTCAACGTCCCCTGGGAGGGGGAAGAGGTAGGAGGGGAGGTCCTCCTGGAACCAGGAGTGCTCCCGGATGCCCTGGATGGTTATACGCTATACGCACTGCCAACTGGTACTAGTGCTCTCACTGACCTGAGACAGCCATAGCTCTAGTGGGCATCATTTAGAAAGTGTGTGCTATATATTTAACACACACCAAAGTGTGCATTGCGTAATATTAGGTGGATTTGAAATGCTAGCTGTCATGTGATCGATCTGGAAACTTCTAATTCATCAAAGGTTACTAATTTGATATAAGACTTTTTGCACACTTGCCGGCATATAGCTTCCCTGAGACCACTTCGGGAGCAGCATAGTTGGGGCTGCCACAGCTGGTCTTCAGGAGCTCTCCGTCTTTCATGAGGTTGCTCAGGCCAAAGTCGGCAATCTTGACATGGTTTTGGGACTCCAGGAGAAGGTTTTCGGGTTTCAGATCACGGTGAACCACCTTATGACTGTGTGTGTGTGTGTGTGTGTGCGTGTGTGCGTGCATATGTGTGTGTGTGTGTGTGTGCATGCATGCATGCGCGCATGTGTGTGTATTATATGTACATGTATGGAGATGCAGCTTTGAGTAAAAAAGACAGGAATTCAAAACTGCAAATTAGTTTTCTGATTTGACAGGTCAAACCGCTGATCACAGTGTGGAGGTCATGTCATTTCAAAATTGGTATGAGTGCTTTACTACTAGCTAAAGTGAGCCCCACATTAGCAGGAGTCGACAGCATTCCGTGTGCGTATGACACATTCGTGGCTCATATACTACAAGTATTTCATACGCCTACTTGCGTGTGCCGTGCACATGGACCAACAAAAGTAATATTTTCAACCAGCCAACCATGAGGAGAACAGTTTAACAATAAAGGCTTCACGATATCACTAACGCATGCAAGGCAGCCAAGCAAGGTCGACAGCATTAGCAGGAGCTAAACACAGGTGAGGGTAAGTGGTGAAGGCACAGAAAGTTTTACGCTTACATATACCAGAGCAAAAGGCATGAGCTAATATGTGACAGTCCAAAGGGGAGCGGCAACTGACCCCATAACACCCCTGGATCCGTCCCTGGACATGAGCTAGAGGCAGAGTGCGTGGGCATGGCATAACAGGGGAGCGGCAACTGTAAAAAAAAGTACTGAAAAGTAAAACTTAGAGTGGTCATAAACACGCCCACCTCTCCATTAACGGTGGGGTTCAGTTGAGGCGGTGCGCAGGAGTACGAGCGATGTCTTTTCTGGTAGCTAGGCACTTAGGCTGCGGGGATACTATTAAGCAATGTATCATGATATGTTTTCTTCCCTCCGACATGGATGTTCCGGGAGTACAGCTGAGTACAAGATCAAGCAGGAACATAAAGTGTTATTCCTGTAGTGGATTCAGACTCATGTATTGACTCATATATTGTTTGTGTGCTGGTGGCTGGGCAGAGTTTTTTTTTCTTTTCCCAGAGCAGTTCACTGGGTTGTTTATCCCTGGCATGGGATTGGGCCTGCTCATGCCTAAATTTTTCGTTTCAATTAAGCAAATATTTGGTTGGCCCCTGCCAGGAGCCCATAACCCAAAGGGAAGGAGCGTTAAACTTGTGTGTGTATGCTGATTCCACCTTTCTTGTAGGTGCCATTGGACAACAGGTGGAATCACCAGTTCAACGCTCCTTCCCTTTGGGTTATGGGCTCCTGCCCCTGCCCAGCCGAGAGTTTTGTACTTGAAGTTTTTCCTTTTCTGCATGGAAAAAATAAATTTCTCTGGTGGTGCTGGCAGCAGCCTGGGGCACAGCAAATATGGTTCCTGTGCATGTGGGGTGACCTTAATATTAAGTACATGGAATGGGAACGCCTACTGTAGCTAGTACATGGAATGGGAACACCTACTGTAGCTAGTACATGGAATGGGAACGCCTACTGTAGCTAGTACATGGAATGGGAACGCCTACTGTAGCTAGTACATGGAATGGGAACAAGGGAGTATGCCTGCTTGTTTGTGCTCCAAACAATTCCCCCACATTACATTACAATGGATATACGTCCGCTGCATTAAAGACCTTTGGACTTACATTACTGCCTTCACTGTCAGCAGGTAGCTTGAGTTTCACGTCGGCCATGTTGTAGTCCTGGCAGAATTTCTCCACTTGTGCTTGTTGGAACTGTGGAGGGAGGGAGGGAGGGAGGGAGGGAGGGAGGGAGGGAGGGAAGGAGGGAAGGAGGGAGGGAGGGGAGGGAGGGAGGGAAGGGAGGGAGGGAGGGAAGGAGGGAGGGAGGGAGGGAGGGAGGGAGGGAGGGAGAGAGGGAGGGAGGGAGGGGAGGGAGGGAGGGAGGGAGGGATGGAATAACATATATACACATCATGGGATGCAGAGAATCGAGCGATGTGAATGTGGGTTTCAGACAGCACAGGCCATCTCTCCACTCTCTGGTAACAGCCTAGCCTCGTTCCCAGGCTAGAGCCTGGTAACGAGGCTAGTAACAGCCATGGCTGATCCTTAACAATCTGTTGCAGACAGAGACATCAATCTTCCAAAGACCAGCCGCCATATTTAAAGGCCACAATTCTTAGTAACTGATGCTGCCAAATAAGGGATTTACAGTAAACAATCCTTGAATGATGGTATTGCTTAGCCTTATTCTCAGTCTCCACTCCCAGCTTTTTTTCGCAGGTTATAAAAAAGTGACATGCAAAAAAAGCTGGGAGTGGAGACTGAGAATGGGGCTAGCTATTGTTTGCCAATACAATTTTTACCATTATGATGTAATGGGGGGATGAAAGTGAGCACTAAATGGAAAAATTACAAGCAAACATGTGCTTTGATGTAGTTTTCTTGTATCAGTTTCCCCAAAATATCCAAACGAGGCTACATGTACTTGATGGTCATGTGACTATTCAACTATTGCACATGACATGACAACACTCCCCCGGCTCCTGGACACGCCCACAATCATTCTGCAATGAATATGCCCTACCTGTGCTTGCTCCTGCCAGGTGGTGGGGGAGGGAGGCTCTGCAGTCACTGTTTCACGTGATTCGGTTACCATGGTAACGGTTGCCTTGGTCTCCACGGCAGCAGCCTCAGGCTCTGTGGAAGAGCGTTTTGGATACAATCATGTAAACATACTAGGACAGGGAGGATAGACTAGTGCACCCCATTCTGTGAGGAAACTCAGGAGTACATGGACATACCTGGCGTCTCTGGAGATGATTGACTTGCCTGCACACACTTAAGCAACCTCCTCTCTACCCAGAACATTACTCACGTGCCCTAATGTGGGGGGGGGCATTTCCCCCACCTTGGAAACTTTGTGCCCCCCATTGGGGATTTCAACCCTTCAAAATTGAATACTGCTCACTATATGCGGTATATGCACCTCCCCAAAACGTCTTCCGACGTGCTTTTGCCCGATTTTCCTAAATGGGGATTTTCCTAAATGAACACTTGAGGATGGCAGAGATACATGGACATGGGGGGGGGGGGGGTCACCCATCCTGGGATGGCAGAGATACTGGGGATGCTATGACAGGAGTAGTGCACCCCATTCTGTGAGGAAACTCAGGAGTACATGGACATGCCTTGGTGTCTCTGGACACGAGTGACACACACTTAAGTCCTTTCAACCTCCTTTCTACCCAGAACGCTACTCACGTCAGAAAAGGACACCCCCACACACCCAAACTCCACCTCACCTTTCTTCAACACTTTGACCTCCACGTACTCAAACTTCACTTCATTGTCCTCCCCAGCAGCACTGCAGGTGTACTTCCCGGCATGACCGACAGACACACGCTCAAACATCAGCACCGCCACACCACGCTGCTCGTAGCGTTGGATGACTGATTCCAGTTCCGGTTTCAGACCTGGAGTACTGGAATGAAAAATGTATGTGCATGTACACAAGAGTAGTACTGGATAGGTAGGTAAAGTCATGGGGTGGAGTTGTGGGCTTGGATGAGTGAAAGTGAAGTGCTTTGTGTCCAATATTATTATTTTACATGTACATGATTACTTTGCTTGCATTCTGCTGCAAAACATTTCACAATGTCTGGTCTCCACCACCAACCCTGCCCTTCTCCATGATGGTAGTAATTTGGCTGAAGCACCCCTGCCTCAATACAGACCTGCATGTCTGCAACAAGCCCTATGCAGCTGTGGAGGACTACCACCTTGACCTCCACCTTGACCTCTCTCAGCTGATTGCCACCTGTCAGCGCCACGCGAAATCTTCCAGTGCCTACTACCTACGCGCTTCAAAATTCGGCATAGGCAGTAGCTGCTATAGACTGCAGATGTATTGCTACTGTACTGCTTGCTACTCATGACTTTTGGCCTCATGTATGCAATATTACTCTCAGTCGCGGCGCGCACATGCAGGTGAAATAGGAATGTCAGCGTATTTGCGGTATTGAGGCATATCCTGTCCGTTCACGACAAATATTGACAACTGACTACACTAAAGGGCTCGCTCACGCTCGCCAATTAGGCACATAGCAACTAACACATTCATTAATCTAATTAGGCACATAGCAACATAATAATTAAAGTAGAAAAAAGAGCTCTGACTGCAACAAAGAGAACCCAGGACCAGGAAAGAACCAGAAAGCCACCCAGTCCGTGACCGCATAAAGTTAAAATTAATTAAAAAGTTGTTTAAAAACGGATAAAAAAGAGGGGACCAAAGATGTATGTTATAAAGGAAGTATACATTTATATCAGGAGTATTCCAGACTGTATCTAAGGCACTCATCATTGGTGGCAGGACCTGTACCTACTAGTAAGATGCTGGTAATCATCGAGGGGCGAGCATGATCGAGCGTGGTGCATTCCACTCAAATGAATGATACATATTCAGGACTAAAACCTTACCCATGCAAGTGATGTTGGGGATGTACATGGTTGTAGGCATGAGGAAATTATGCCAGCATAATTTTGAGCAGAATAGGTACAAGATTGCTTACGGAGTTGAAGGGGTCAAAACCATAGTGGACTAATCCAAATCCAAAATCAAATACTAGAAATTGCAAGAATTGTACAAAAATGGAGTAAAAAAACATGCATGGTATCCTTATAAACAAATGATCAAACTTCAGAAAGCACATCAGTTCTAAGAGTGTCTCGAATTAGGGGGGAAAACCGCTCCGGTTCTGACAGTGAGCCCTGATTCATACATGTACACAGTTATAGCTAGACCATGGATACCATAAAGCATACGGTTTATAGCATCTTACAGGTGTATAACTCATGTGCAAGCTCTAATGAAAATGAGCAGAGTGCTGGATTATGAACAGGATTGGCACACCACTGCAGTAGCTTTGTAACTGTGTCATGGGCTTTTAGTACTGTGGGTGACTGGATGATGAATCCACTTTCCACCCTGCACAGTCTGTACTGCTATTGTCAACAGTTCACAGAGATACACATGCATAGAACAATCATTTGCAAGGCCATGAGGCTGTTTATGTTTACCGGGCTAGCCCCACCCCTGCGAGGTGTTCGGGTAGCCCGGTAGCTAGGTTCATAGCGCTATCTGTAGCTACCTAACCCTTATCTCCAGTGCTTATATATAGCGGGACGCTCTAGCCATCCTGCTGCTGACAAGCAGTTGTGCGCTCGTTCTAGGAACAATTCCATTTAACGCACATCACGGTTATGGGTACATAAGGCTAAATGTTTCACACATCTGACGGGAAGTCAAGGTGGCGTGTTCGGTTACAGACTGGGGTCGGAACGTGGCCTCCCCATTAATTGGGTTGCATGTTCGAGGCGCACTCTCAGAACTTACCGGAAGTCGCCATGCCGTTAATTGGTTAGTGGAATGTATCTCAACGTTGCACTTCCGCTTTTCATTAAAATCTCCGTAATCTGGCTCTTGGCCTAAGGGCTGTGATTCTTGGCTTTCTAAGCCTATAGCCAATATGTCGGTAACTTTCCTTCGGGGACTCCGAAACTATAAGGATGACTGGGTACGTTACAAGGCCTACTGTGATTCCCAGCCATCGCCTATCCAGCGCTCCGGGTGTCTAACACTCCAGGAGGGATGGGAGGCTCCCTAGGCTTTTTTTTGTTAGTTTTTTCTTCTCAAGTTTCTTTTTTTTTCCCTCCGGAGATTCTTCTTTTTCTCCTATTTTTCCTCCAAGTTAAGTTGTTCTCTTTATAGAAATGGCACAAATTTATTTTTTCAATTTTATACCATTTATAACTATTTTTTATTGGCTGCTAGGCTTATTTCCCTCCAACATACACACATACTTACCTTCCTCTTTCTTCAACACCTTGACCTCCACGTACTCAAACTTCACTTCATTGTCCTCCCCAGCAGCACTGCAGGTGTACTTCCCGGCATGACCGACAGACACACGCTCAAACATCAGCACCGCCACACCACGCTGCTTGTAGCGCTGGATGACTGATTCCAATTCTGGTTTCAGACCTGGAGTACTGGAATGAAAAACGTATGTGCATGTACACAAGACTAGTACTGGTTAAGGAGGGGTAATGGGTAAAGTCATAGGGTGGAGTTGTGGGTGGAGTTGTGGGTGGAGTTAATGGCAACAAGAGATGTTCATTCTGGCTGTTGAATTTCACAACAGATGCAATGTTATTGCACGAAGTCTTTCAAGACCATTACAATTTTTGATTACCTGATTTTGACCAGGGGGGGTGGGTCACCCGTGGCAGCACAGGTGATTTGGAGGGGCTGTCCCTCTGTTGCTATGGCAACCTGAGGTAGGAGGGTAAGCTTGATAGGGAGTGTGTGTGTGTACATGTGCATGTGTGCATATGGGAGGGAGGTTATATACATACATGTACGTTATAGTAGCCTTAGGCCATACAAATTCGATTACTTGATGTATGGCCCAACTGACTCGCTTAAAGTGATATATGTTTTCCTGCCAAACATGCTAGGGTGTTTATGGCAGAAATGGGTTCACATGTAAGTGCAGGTGGCTATTGAGATCTCCTAAACATTGCTAATAGTACACACTTCAATAATTAAGAGTTATTGAGAGAGTATAGAAAACCCAACCCAAAAGTAGAGTGGGGCTATAGCTCAGGGTTGGCTATGGTAGGAGGGGCTATAGCTAAGGGGTGGCTATGGTGGGAGGGGCTATAGCTAACGGGTGGCCCCCTTAGCTGTAGCCTCTCCAACCCCTTAGCTGTAGCCCCTCCTACCATAGCCGTAGCCCCTCCCACCATAGCCACCCCTTAGCTGTAGCCCCTCCTACCATACACCCCCTTAGCCATAGCCCCTCCCACCATAGCTGGCTATGGTAGGAGGGGCTACAGCTAAGGGGGTGTCTATGGTAGGAGGGGCTACAGCTAAGGGGTTGGCTGGGTTACAGCTAAGGGGGTGGCTATGGTAGGAGGGGCTACAGCTAAGGGGGTGGCTATGGATAATTAACAGCTACATGACATATAAGTTGGCCATGTTCCAGACCTCCCCCAGTGTTTATCACTTTCAGCTCAGCCTGAAGTGGTGGGGGTCTGGGAATGAGGCTGATGTAGAACTACATAATTATGCAGCAGTACTGAAAGACCTGACTACATAATAAGGTGCAAAGGGCCTATAAGCTCTGCTGGCTTCTAAAAGCTCTCGCTCATGAATAAAGCATTGTGGGTAACGTTATGAGTGCCACAAATATTCTGAAGTAGTTGTGACGCACATAACTCCATGGCATCAGCTAATCATCCAATCAAAACTCTCTGTAGGGACTTTCCAAGTCAGTAAATCAATACTACAAAACATCTCTGTGACAGCTGTGCATCAATTCATCTCTGAGATACAGTATATCTTTGTGCCAGTAGTTGTATATCAGTGCATCATGGCTATGCATCGCTAAACCTGCAGCCAACCTCTCCATAGCTACAGCTGAGAGCACTACAAAGCAAGCAACATCCTGAAGACCACAGCCTGGAAATTGAGTGGTAAGATTCAACTCTGTGTTCCTACAGCTACTATCAGTTTGCATAGCCATGAAGGTCCCTGGCCTACTTAAGTCAGTGTGTGGAAGAGGGTATGTGTGCGTGTGTGTGTGTGTGTGTGTGTGTGTGTGTGTGTGTGTGTTGAGAGATTGATGGGAGAAGTAAAATAAATGGCTTAGGGTTGTGGCAGGGGACCTGTCAATTGCCATATGAGTCAAAACCAGAAACTTTTAATTTTCATCTAAGTTATTGATAATCTCAAGAATGACCCATTCTTTTAGTGGATACAAGTACACATAATCATTTAATAGTTCTGAGCTGGTCATCAGGAGAGTACCACAGACTGATCATCGAGCAGCCACAGGTTTCGGCCCCTTTAACCTCTCGACCTGTGACTGTCTACAGAAAGGGCGGGGCCACTCTCATGGGGTAGAGTCCAGCACGTGGTAAATTTGAGATCTCCAGTTTACACGCAGTATTAACACGCTTGGTTACTTTTTACATAGTACCTTTCATTGTTAACTACCTATACCTTTAGTGGCTATGCATGCAGACATAGACGATATGACGTCCATTTTGTCTTGTCATCAGATGGTCTGATTCTTGTCATTTGGTTTCCGCTTTGTGGCTAGACAGACAAATAAGAGTGTGTATACCATTGCCTTACATGCTGCATTACTTCATTTTTATGCCATAATGCAGATGTAGGTGGATTTAATCCTCACCTTTCTTTCCCTTCCTGGCTTGAAACTAGAGAACATGTGCTTTGTTGATGCTTATGTCATTGTTTATCTTTTGTGGTTACTACTTAATTGTTGAATGCAATTAGTAAGAATTCTTTTTTAGCAGAGCTTTGCCTGCAGAGAAATACCTATTATTGACAACAGGAATCCGAACTCGGTGAAAAAAATAGAAACAGTGTGTGTGTGTGTGTGTGTGTGTGTATGTATGTGTGTGAGTGTGAGCTGAAATGAACCCTACCGTACTATTATGCCAGCCGCTCACAGCAAAAGAAACAAGAGTGAAACAATTCACTACCAGTTTATTTTGTCTTGTAATGATCTAACTGTGTATGGGTTGTCATGGATACAGAAACATTAATTCACAAACATTACAGTCAGGACAAGTATTGAATTTTGTTCTACATCATATGAGAGGAGTTCATCACTATAATGAATTCATTATTTCTGATGACGCACAACACACTCAGCACACCACAATCGCAATTCGATCTTGAGAGGACCTTGCTTCTTCCTTGTCAAACTTATGTTTGGGAAGGTGAATAACTTTCTTGGTTGAAATCTTCCTGGAAGCTCTTGTGAAATTGATGCTGACACCAACTCTTTCACGTGTTGGAGAGCAATTCCCGTGTATTGGAGAGCAATTCCCGTGTATTGGAGAGCAATTCCCATGTATTGGTGAGTGATTCCCGTGTATTGGTGAGCAATTCCCGTGTATTGGAGAGCAATTCCCGTGTATTGGTGAGCGATTCACGTGTATTGGAGAGCAATTCCCGTGTGTTGGAGAGCAATTCCCGTGTGTTGGAGAGCAATTCCCGTGTATTGGTGAGCGATTCCCGTGTATTGGTGAGCAATTCCCGTGTGTTGGAGAGCAATTCCCGTGTATTGGTGAGCAATTCACGTGTATTGGTGAGCGATTCACGTGTATTGGAGAGCAATTCACGTGTGTTGGAGAGCAATTCACGTGTATTGGTGAGCAATTCACGTGTATTGGTGAGCGATTCCCGTGTATTGGTGAGCGATTCACGTGTATTGGAGAGCGATTCCCGTGTATTGGTGAGCAATTCCCGTGTATTGGAGAGCAATTCCCGTGTATTGGTGAGCGATTCCCGTGTATTGGTGAGCGATTCACGTGCGTTGGAGAGCAATTCCCGTGTAGGGGAGAGCAATTCCCGTGTATTGGAGAGCAATTCCCATGTATTGGTGAGCGATTCACGTGTGTTGGAGAGCAATTCCCGTGTATCGGTGAGTGATTCATTGTATCAGTGAGTGAGTCACGTGTATCAGTGAGCGATTACGTGTATCAGTGTGTTGGAGAGCGATTCGTTCATACTGGTGAGTGATTAACATGTATCAGTGAGCAACTCACGTGTGCTGGTGAGCGATTCATTGTATTGGTGAGTGATTAATGTGTATCAGTGAGCGATTTACGTGTATCGGTGAACGATTCATTGTATTGGTGAGCGATTCACGTGTATCGGTAAGCGATTCACGTGTATCGGTAAGCGATTCACGTGTATCGGTGAGCGATTCATGTGTAGTGGTGAGCGATTCACGTGTGTTAGTGAGCAATTCACGTGTGTTGGTGAGCAATTCCTGTGCAATGGTGAGCAATTCACGTGTATCATCAATAATTCACGTGTAATGAAGAATAATTTGTAAATATGATATCTCCCCTATCAAGAGAAAATACGAAAGTAATGAATGCAACTGCCGAGTATAAAGTGACAGAACTGGGTCATCACAGGCAAAAGCTGGGGATGTGATATCAACATTATCCTGGGAATGTTACACTTATTGCTGTTTTTGCCTAGCCTCGTTCCCAGGCCCACGTGTGCGGTTTCACTTTAGCGCAGCTGTGGGCGCAAAAGGGACTTCGTAGTTTGAGTGTCACATCACTGTCGTCTTCTTTTACCTATCCTATTGTGGAGCCATCGAAGCCCCACTAGGGCAGGTCAGACTGTGCAACACGAATACCGGATGAGAGTTTGACCAGACCCTCTCCCTTGTGTGTGAGACTAATCCACACCCCTCCACTTACACTACCCAGTCTCTGGTAGAAATGTTATGAGACTAAGGTAGGAAGTATAATGTTATGAGACTAAGGTAGGAAGTATAATGTTATGAGACTAAGGTAGGAAGTATAATGTTATGAGACTAAGGTAGGAAGTATAATGTTATGAGACTAAGGTAGGAAGTATAATGAAGAGGGGGCTTCTCAGTTGGCTCTTGTTATGAGACTAAGGTAGGAAGTATAATGAAGAGGGGGCTTCTCAGTTGGCTCTTGTTATGAGACTAAGGTAGGAAGTATAATGAAGAGGGGGCTTCTCAGTTGGCTCTTGTTATGAGACTAAGGTAGGAAGTATAATGAAGAGGGGGCTTCTCAGTTGGCTCTTGATGAGACTAAGGTAGGAAGTATAATGAAGAGGGGGCTTCTCAGTTGGCTCTTGCATGAGACTAAGGTAGGAAGTATAATGAAGAGGGGGCTTCTCAGTTGGCTCTTGTTATGAGACTAAGGTAGGAAGTATAATGAAGAGGGGGCTTCTCAGTTGGCTCTTGTTATGAGACTAAGGTAGGAAGTATAATGAAGAGGGGGCTTCTCAGTTGGCTCTTGCATGAGACTAAGGTAGGAAGTATAATGAAGAGGGGGCTTCTCAGTTGGCTCTTGTTATGAGACTAAGGTAGGAAGTATAATGAAGAGGGGGCTTCTCAGTTGGCTCTTGTTATGAGACTAAGGTAGGAAGTATAATGAAGAGGGGGCTTCTCAGTTGGCTCTTGCATAACAAACAAAGGCTCTCTGAATACCAACTTTAATTTGGAAAGAAACTCTGCCAACGTTTCAACTAAACTTTTTCGGGGCAAAAGTGAAGTTACAAGGCCAGTATTTGTTGCATATTAGTTTCTCATCCTCCGCCCGCGTGGCTTTTTGGGACCCGCCTTCTTTGCCCATTATCATCATTATTACGCATCTGCAGTTAGTCTGTCAAACTCGTGCTGTGTGTGCGGCCATGTTTTTACTACTGCTGGTGAGTATGCCGATTTTGAACTACTCAGCCCACTGTAAAACAGCTCAGAGATGTCTCCTTCCATTGAATGTTGGAGTGCTGACCTCCGAAAACCACATTTCGTGTGTTTTTTTACGACAACTGTGGCCCCGCGAGTGCAGGAGCCAAACCGAGAGCTAGAGGCCATAAATTCGATTCTGTTGACTGTGATATGTGCGTGGCAGATGTTATTTCGTTGTTTGGCCCGTTTGTAAGTTCGCAGTGGAAGTTGGTGCGGACAGCTCTGACCCCGCTGCAGTGACGGTCTCATGTCCCAAACATTCCATTTTTAAAATTAAGTCATTTCCTTTTTTAGTCTGGTGTGCCAGCCCCGTTCCGCAAAATTTTGCAGAAGGTAATGGCCGGCCGCCCGCATGAACTTTGGGGAAAGTCCCTGTTGAGAACCCAATATGCAACAAATAGTGGCCTTAGTATGAGAACACCTGCATTTTATACCGAGCTTTGCACATCACGACTCGTGCTAGCTATTTTCTCCCATTAACTTCACTTGCACAACAATGGGTAGAGTCGATGTCCAGGTCGTCAGATGTGGGGAGCTTCAGCTTGGGTGGCTCATATCAGTGGTGCTGTAGTAGTGCCGGTCTCGCACTCAAGCACGCAACGTAGCCGTTCACATCACGTGCTTCCTGCAGGTTAAAACGAGCCCCACGTACTTTCGCACCCCCGAGCCAGCCGCTATTACACTCCATTCACGGTGCAACTTGAGAGCTAGTAGTGCTGAATTATTTTTATTTACTTTGCAGTCTTGCCCTCCTTGTGTCTGGCACAGCTATATTATTATCCATGATTGTGGCAGCTACTCCACTATAGTACACACCGCTATAATAGTTCGTGGAATTAATGTCTGAGAGCAGCTGCAAGACCATACATATACTATAGGCATAGCTGTATTATCATCTGTTTCTGATTCGGCATAAGTAGTGCTAGTTCTGCAGTTATGAAAGTGTATATAATTTTGTGCTAAGTAGAGATATTTCCTTAATATGCACTAATATAAGCCCTTCATTTTTAGCACACGTCCTTTATTTTCGCATGTATATAGAGTAGCCTTGTACCCAGGCCTCCTCTCGCAGCTTTTTTCGCAGCCACGGCTGCGACCATTACAATACTCACAGCCACAGGCCTTGACACTTTACGCATTTCTATTCCTGTGCGGAATTATGCCTCACATGTTGGGCTACTATTAAAAAGTGATCTCATCGGCTGAATTGCGAAAATAGCACAAACTGATGCTATAGACCTGTATATATATATGACTGTTGGTGATGGGGGAAAGAAGCAAGTTCTGGAGAATAAAAGAGTATAAAGTGACAGAACTGGGTCATCACAAGCAACATTACGAGTGGTGCTTCTGTGCCGGGTTGTAGCTGGGTAGGCTTTGGTAGGCGCGGGGCTTCGTGAGCCACAGAGGGGCTGAATTGGCAAAGGCAAGTATGCATCCGTATCGACAGAAGTGTGTCGGAAAAGCGACCTCTTGTAGGTGGGGAAAACACAAGCTGCTACGAGCTCCACCCAGCTATTGTTACACTGTTAAAACTTATGCGACGTGCTGAATGCGTAGCCTCGTCCCCAGGCTCAACATATTAAGGCGATCATCTTTTTTGCGATGCCGTTTGTGGTTAGTAGGTACAGTACAGTACAGTGTGTGTGTGTATGTGTGTATGTGTGTGTGTGTGTGTGTGTGTGTGTGTGTGTGTGTGTGTGTGTGTGTGTGTGTGTGTGTGTGTGTGTGTGTGTGTGTGTGTGTGTGTGTGTGTGTGTGTGTGTGTGTGTGTGTGTGTGTGTGTGTGTGTGTGTGTGTGTGTGTGTGTGTGGTGTGTAGCTATGTGTGTGAGTGAATTCAAATGAACCCTATCGTACTATTACGCCATTATGGCTCACTATACAAGACTGGCTAACTGTACAGTATACTGAAAATAATGGCAGTCTCGTGATTTACCAAAAATTCTTTCACAGTGAAACACACTATGTTTCCATTAAGCATCCGTATCGACAGAAGTGTAGCTGAAAAGCGCCCACTTGCACGTGGGGAAAACACAAGCTGCTACGAGCCCCATCCAGCTATTGTCACTCTGTTTAAAATTATACGACATGCTACATGCATAGCCTCGTCCCCAGGCTCCACACAAGGCAACCATCTTTTTGCAATGCAGTTTGTGTAACCGGTTACGCACACACTGCTATACACACAGTTTTTGCTTTGAGCCCCACCCATTTCTTCTTTAGGCACTAGGATCAAGGCTCGCAAGGCGGGAGTGTCAACTGAAATTTGCAAAATCTCATGCTCATTGTGATTTACAAAACTGTTGTCATAAATACCATAATTAGTGATTTATGGGTGGTAGGTACAGTCGCAAGTGTGTGTGTGCGTGTATGTTTGTGTGTGTGTGTGTGTGTGTATGTGTGTTTGTGTGTGTGTATGTGTGTATGTGTGTGAGTTGAAATGAGCCCTAGCTACCGTACTATTACGCCAGCCGCACACAGCAAAAGAAACAAGAGTTAACATGTAGTGAGTCTTGTTGAATTCATCAACACTGCTTGTAATGACGGAAAAAGGCATACCACATATTTCACTACCAGTTTGTTTTATCTTGTATAATGATCTAACTGTGTATGGGTTGTCATGGATACAGAAACATTAACATTACAATCAGAGTAAATGTGACAAGTATTGAATTTTGTTCTACGTCATGTGAGAGGCTGAACAAAATCTATCACTGTTTAACTCCACTTTCCTTCCGGGTGCACTTTATCAATTCAAACTCATCAGGATTATGTTTATATATACTTTTTTGAAGTAGCTAGCACGCAACAGATGTGGTGGGGCATTGTTTTTTGTGGATCCAGTGGTTGCCATAGCACTGTTTATCATGAATCTACCCACCAAGCTAATTTCCTGTACTACTTGCCACCTTGCCAGCATATAAAGCTCTGTTTCATCATCACCCATGCAGTACTGTCAGGTGTACTTCTACTGAGCTCTACACCAAGCCCAGTGATACTTCTTAGGACTGCTTCCCCGAGACCAAACGGTATGAGTCAACTGCACATTAACGTAGTGCAAATATGTATGATATTAGTAGTTATATGTTCTAAACTAGCAGCGGTATTATGTATGTTATGCACGTATATTATACATCAAGGTCGGCTGAAGTGTGAGGGCTACGTAATATACGGGAGCCAATCGCGAAAGTTAGCTAGGAGATCCCAAAACGGCGTCAATGCTCCTAGCTCCTATACATAACTCTACCTTTGGGTTTTGACACTACCGCGGGGAAATGGCAACTATAGTAGGCAAGTATGTAGCTACTTGTTCGTTGATAATTCCTCTTGTATTTTGGACGAGCTAAGACTTCACAGCCAACCGCATTAGCGCGCGCTACCCACAGACGCAAGCTCCGCCTGCGTCTGTGGGTGCGTGGTCAATGGCGTAAGCGCTACGGCAGCAACATGAGTATATTATTATTATTATTATCATACTAAAATTAAAATCTTAACTCTAAAATGCTTTAGAGTAGCTACTGGCTAAACATATGCATTAACAGCTAGAACAACTGAAACTGTTACAATTTACAACACATGGAAATGATAGTAGCAGGTAGAATATAATGGATTTGAAGTTACTGCTTATGGCAAGCATATAGACACAATAGATTTGTCATCAATGATTACATTTCATGCCATTTTCGAATTGTCTCCTGCAGAAGGGACATCATCATGTCCGTAGACCAGCTACAGTCGAGCACGTACAGATTCAATTCCTATACAAGTACAAATGGATTTTTCATCCTCCGTGTCCCACTAATCATCAACGGGCTGCCTTCTGCGATTGACTGTGAGGATGGAATGCTTACACTCAATTCCCGCTACCACAGTATTGGAATCACTTTTGACTCCCTGTACAACGATGTAAATGCCGTGGTGAAAAAATACGGCATCAAAGCGATTACCAACTGCTGGTGTGAAGATGTGCCCCTGTTTAAACTTCAACACTCCACTCCAGATGGAATGGATGAGTTCATTCGCTCAGCTGAAATGGTCCAAAATGAAATTGCATCAAGAATCTCAGCACAGTTCGTGGAAAAACAAGGGGTTTCAGGTGCCTCTACACTCCAGCCCCGCTTTCCAGTGGTGGCCCACACTGAAGTTTATCTGCTGACCCCTGACCCCACCAACAAAGATGCAGACCTGGTGCTGGTGACACAAGAGAATCTTTCAATTTGCCTTGCCATGCAGAAGAAGCGGGAGGTCTTCAACTTCGGAGAGCTTTTCAGAAGATACAGACAGAACAGCACTGGCAGCATTTATGGTAACACTAGTTTTAAAATCTTAAGCTAGCTATATCAGCCAAGCAAGATGCTGTTTAATATAGAATTTCTATTGCATATTCAGGACCTCCGACCCAGCATCAACTGCTTGAAGACCTCAATAACATTGTCGAGTGGTACCAGTTTGGTATTCACTTAGACATTCCCAAAGCAGACTTGGAAGGCATCAAGCGTGAGAGTGGTGAAGTAAAAGATTGCAGATGCAAGATGCTAACCACGTGGCTTCAAAGGAACCGTAAACCCATGTGGGCCACCATCGTCACTGCACTCGCTGCCATTGGAAGGAGGAACCTGGCATACAAATTGGCCTTGAAACATGGTGAGAAATGTTTTCTTTTTCTTTTGGCTGTGTAGCTTATTATATTATTATAATTATCTTTTTCTTCATATCTTCAGGTGTCCCTGTACCCAGTACCACGAAACCAGAGCAAGTTGCTACTGTAGAGAAGGTAATTATGAACAGGTTATAGGGTGGGTGCTGAACTTCATTAGAATTCCATCAGTCTTTAATAATTAATTTTTATTCCATACAGAAACAAGACCCCATTCAGCAGAAGCTCAGCGGCAGAGTAGCCCAGTTGAAGCACACTATAGCGCTGAAGGATACGGAATTAGTTGTCCACAAGCAGACCACAACCGAAGCACGGAGAGCAAGAGAGATTGCCAGGGGAAGGGTCGACAAAGTCGGAGAAAAAGCGGTGGAAGTCCGAGCACAAGTAGCACTGCTGCTGAAGAAGTCCTGTGATATTCAGAAGGAATTGGAGCCCAAGCAAAGCACTCTGAGAGCTTTGCAAAAACTTACAGAACGGGAGAGAGAAGGTGAATTTCAAGGTGCCATTGACCATAACAATAAGGAAATTCAGAAGCTCCAACGAGAGTTTGATGTGGTCCAGGCTGAGTTAGCATCTGAAAGAGAAAAGGCTCGTTCTCTTCCCGAACAGCTAGAGCAGGCAACTAAAGAACTGGCTGAAAAGTCTGCAAAAGTTTGGGAGCTCGAATGGGCCCGACAGAATCTGGAGACGCTCCTGGAACACGAGAGGAAGAGTGTCGATCAGCTTCTGATGCAAGCAACTGTTGCCTCAGATTTACGACAACACAACATGGAAATAAAGGTACTGTAATATGTTTTTTTTTAATATGTCTGACCATGCAGGAACCCATTATATCTGATATAGCATTTTTTGTGTGCATCTTTTTACCACAACAGAACCAGCTGGAAGCTGCCAAACAGGATTTGAAGACCAAAGCAGTAGAGATAGACCTCCTCAAACAGACCATAGCTAACCAAGATGAGGAAGTGAAGAGCCTGCTTACCGAGTTCCGAGCCAAGGAAGCTCTCTTACGAATGCGGCTCTCACAGGGTATCGAACCAAACCCTACCCAACAGTTGAAGCTGCAGAGGCTGACAAAGGAGGTCTCAGAGCTGAGGGCCAAGCTGATTAATGCAGAGGATGCAAAGAAGGAGGCAGAGAGGCGAATGAAAGCAGCTGAGCTGGAGAGCTGGCTGCTGCAAAAGATCGTGAGGGAAAACATGCGCAGCCCACCCCATGTTCCACCTAAACCAGCACGAAAGTCAACACAGAAATCAACACCACCTGAAGTAATTCATTTGTCTTTAATATTCATAAGCCCTCTTACGATACAATAGGCAACCAGGTTTTTATTATCAATATCCTCAGGATGTAATTATAGGGGTGAACTTTAGCTAGAGTTGAAATTCTGGGATCCTGTATACATATGCACTCTAGTGTAGCTATGTCCTCCTGTGATATTAATGCTGTCTTGGACTAAGTGCATAATTTATTTAACTGCAGCAAACTTTAGCTTGCTCCCTTGACTCTATCCAATTATTTAATGCTTATTTAATTGCTACTTTCTCATACATGTACAGACAACTGAAGCAGAGATAGTTAGTACTACATGGGAGTACAAAGTATTCGCCGAGAACTCTGCTGACATCATTGACAAGCTAGCAAATGTGGAGATAGCTCGCAGGCTAGCAGATAAATTGAGTTCAGCTGGCATGATTGGCCAAACTACCACACGGCGTGCATACGTAGCCGGTCCTGATGTTACCGAGGCACACAGGATCAGACCCATCATCATCGCTCTGAAAGACAAGATTCAGCAGAATGCACAGAAATATCATCAGTTTCGAGACATCCTTCTATCACTTGGTGCTGATGCAGAAACAGCTCTTTATTACATGCCAGAAAGAGGTAAACTGTTAGATATGCAATTGAATATCTAGTTCAGAATTTTATCACCAAGGTTTGTGTTGGAAACAGCACACATGTTCCAGTAGCATACATGTAGTGTCGAAGCTTCGTGGGTGAGCGAAACGAGCTAATTCACTCTCCTCATGATCACTCTTACTGCAGACCCAACAGCCCACAAGCCTAGAGCCATGAAGACTATGACTCCGTCCAAAGATCAAGGTCAGTCACAACCCAATAGTGCACACCATAAATCAGTAATTGATTACCAAGTCTTAATTTAAGGCAGTGATGACTACTGCAGTATTTTCAATAATTATTTCAACAGACTCCCTTCAGAAAGAGAAGGCTACTGTTTTATACTATGTGCTCATGTTAATGTTACTGGTGTACTCTTCCTGCAGACCCAGCAGTCCCAGCAGCCCACAAGCCTACGACTCCGTCCAAAGACAAAGGTCAGTCACACCCCCTATCATGTATACAATACTTATAGATCCGAACGGCCATGATCATAAATCTGCGACTATACAGTAGAATTACTTCAAGCACAAAAAGCAGTGGAAGATTTACATAAAATCACGTGATTGGACTAGAATAACAAACAAAATGCAGATACTGATTAGCTGTTTTGCATACAGTCAATGGAGACGTGTAGCTATTTCTAGCAAATGTGCCTACAAGTACACGTATAGGAAACTTAGAAGAAGGTGCTGATCTCTGAGCATGTTACTGTGTGCAGAACGCGTTTTCATGTCCATCACTTGAACTTTCAACTGGTGTCTGTCTGTGTATCCGTGTGTGTGTGTGTATGTGGGGGGGGGGGGGGGATATGAAATTCTATACTGTATCGTACATGAATTATTTCAGTGTAATTATGTATGGGGCATACTACAGAAATGTTATAGCCAGAGGCCCAAACGTCAGTTGATAATTCAGCGTTACATGCACATGAACCGCAAACTTTGCGATTCTACACACATTATAGACAGCTACGCATGCAAGCTAAATATGCTGTTTACAAACAATTTCCTATTTTGTGTTCAAGCTGACCTGCCCCTCCTGCCTGGGTGAGGGGAGCCTGGGTATAAGGCTATGACACAGAACTAGTTACATTGATACTAAAAATCTTCGAGGCTGCACAGAGCTTGAGCGTATATCACCTCCTCTACGAGAATAATCCCAGTTTGACAATCCTGGAAGCAAGACAATTCTCACTTCTTCACATTTCAGCTATATCTGTATGGCATGGTATTCATAATCGTGTTGGCTTTGATCTTTGTGGTAATCGTGTTGCATGGAGACCTCGCGTATGTAATATGTAAGTAACGCTACAGGAATGAAATGATTCAATCATACTTCCTGTGGGCGCCGCGTTGCTTCAATGCACGTGCAGTAGAGCCAAAGATCA
Organism: Phakellia ventilabrum; assembly: GCA_963921505.1. Taxonomy (NCBI): domain Eukaryota; kingdom Metazoa; phylum Porifera; class Demospongiae; order Axinellida; family Axinellidae; genus Phakellia; species Phakellia ventilabrum. The sequence continues at coordinate 8,467,767 of OY997380.1, forward strand.
TGCACTAAGTCGTGGCGTTGCCTACAGAGAGGCTTGGCGGTGGCAATTAGGGAAGCTACGTACGCATTAACACAGAAGCAGTGGTAGTGAGGAGAGGAGGGAACATTGGCGGGAGGTTCACTGCCAGTGGGTAAGGATGATTCGGTAGCAGGAAAGTGATGACCGCCGTTCTCGAAGCCTCGGACTGGCTGAATAGTCAGCTGAGCAACTTGATTCCTGCGAGGCCCTCTGCATGGACTACCATGTATGCACTAGTTAACTTAAATATTCTTAGACTATAGTTATTAATAATTCTGCAATCTCATTGGTCACAGCGAGGTTTCTAAATCACTTAGAACCCTTGTATTGAAGCCTTCCGGCACTTAGAAAACCTAGTATTAGTATCCTAGAGCACTCAGAATACCGCTGCACGGACCAATCAGATTGAACCACGCACGCGCGAGGTCGGTACCCGATTCCCGTTCCAGTCGAGAAAACTGAAGGTTGCTGGGGGATCCTAGGTTGGTTGTATGGCGTTCTTTTTTCACAAATTGTTGGAAACGGATACAGTAAAGTGTGGTAAGCCTATACTGCTGTCTATCTGGGCTACTTTTGATGGTTTCCGTGTGTTTTTGCAGGTAGTCATGCTGCCAGGCTTACCGTTTTAGTTCTGAAATAGCGCTAGGCTCGTAACTACTAGTGTTCCTCCATACTTTCTACAGTTTCTGGTACATGTTTTACAAGTTCTATGTGGCGTAAAACCTGTATCTTAATCCTACTTGCCGGCTTACCGTATCCATAGATAGTGTAAGACTGCGTATATCATATCGTACTGTGTCGCTCCGCCCACTTCGTGTTCGTATGGCTCGATCCAAGGGCACAGCAGGGAGTGCCTTACTATCGCTGTTGGTTGCCATTTCTTTATCTTTCTGAATTAAAACTGGTAGCGTAGTTACCGTTGCTATAGTCTAAATCGGTTAGACGCCTCGACCAATGGGATCTACGCGATTTAGAAACCCTCAGGCCCTTAGTAGCGCCCTCGCTTCGCTCGGGACGCTACAGCCTCGGGCATTCGGGTTTCTAAATCGCGTAGATCCCTTGGTCTCGGCGTCTAACCTATATATATACATACGGCTACACATGTACATATATGCATGTACACGAGTGCAAAGTTCACCATACAAAATCAGCAGGATATAGTGTAGTAGTTGAAGTCCATAGAGGTCACATGAACCCCCCCTTGGAAGGCCCAAAGACTAGTATGAGGCCTAGACCGCAAGAATATACGGAAGAGGGTCAGTAAATGTATCCGTGAACAGTCTTAGTCACATGCCTAGGAGTAGTACGGAGACAGTATACGGTATAGTAAGCGAAAGAGTTAAAAACACACTTTCCATCACTGAAATGGCAGTCAAACTTAGTAAAACAGCCTATGATTATCTATCTGCTACGATTATGGTAGCTATCTTACCATAAAAATTTGGAAGCACCTCTCTCCTGGCAATAGTTTTGAGCTGCTCAATTTTCAATCACAGATCTCACCTTCTAGGCTTTCTGTGGCAAACAGGACCCTACAGTTGAACTACCGCTCACTTTTTAGGCATCTATCTGGCGCAAAACCATACTATGGGCAAGCAGAATCAGAAAACTCACTGCCATCTTCAACGATATGAAAATAAAACAGACCTGTACATATCGATTATACGAATTATTTCTAAACATACACAGATTCCCAGGTTTTTCCGGGAATGGTCTCATGTGCGCAAACAGTGGATACCAGGCCACTTTTTTTTTCACGTGGCCTGGGTACGAGGCTGTTCCAGACCCCCCACAGTAACTTTCATCTGTGCATCCCATTCAAAACCAGGTTCTTACACTTATGCATGAGCTACCAAGGGGGCGATACTGACCTTTGTACCCGTCTCCAACGTCAGCAAAGAGGTTTCCTTCCTTCTAATACAAATGCAGTGTAACCTATAGGTATCTGTGTGTGTACATGTGCAGGGGGGAAATTGCATGATTCGTTACGCACATGTATATTAAAATTGTGTACAGGTTGAACTTTGTACTCAGTAAGCAAACTGGGTATGGATTAGCACAGCCCCAACTCTGCATAAACTAGGGGCCTGCACAGCCTCGTACCCAGGGCTTCCTTGCCCAGATTCTGTCTTGCAGCTCTAATTTTGCTCCATAGCTATGAGATACAATCTGGGCAAGAAGACTTGAGTATGAGGCTACACACAATGTATATACTGCCCTGCATGGCTGCACAAAGTTCAACATATTGTACATGTATCTCACACAATTCTGACAAAGGTAGTCGTGGTGACAGGGTGCAATGTGAGGCTGTGAAGCATGAAATTTTCAGCTTTTAGAAGTGATGTCATAGCTACCATCTTGTGGGACAGCTTGTACCAAATTGTAGGACAGCTTTCCGGCATAACAGTTGGCTCTAAATAGAATGCAAGTCATGAGCTTCAAGCCGTTATTGAATCCTAGAACAGCATTAGCATGATTGCCATATATGACATCACAGAGCTGTCAAAGTGGGGGGGGGGAGACTCTAGTCCCCCCTACTCTCCCTGCTTAGCTGCCAATGTTTGCAAGCATTTGGAAGTATTCCCCTTGTGGCAGAAATGTAGCTAGCTTCATGCATATCTACTCAGGCCATTCCCATAATTTTATCTTTACATTCATGGACAATATTTTCAGTGGCTAGGAAAAAACTACTTAAGAATACATGAACATACTGACAGGGGCACATGACATAGGCGGGGGGGGTTTAGCCTTGTTCCCAGGCTCTTGCGGGGGAGGAGTAGATGGCCTGGTACATACTGTTTATGCATGCTCAGTTACCCCAGGATTTCTGAGCTTCGGAATACTACACCTAATATCATTCCATCCATCGCCGTATTATTGTTCGTTACTGACGCATACAAATGATCAAAGATGGTGCTTTCACAAGAGCCTTCGAACAAGGCTAAACCGAAACTGATGGTTTTTCGCCATGTAGATATCTAGAAATTGAGCATTAGTTTGATTCTTTGATCCCGTTTACCTCTGCAAATCCTTGAAGGCCAGATCTGAGTTTAAAAATCGACCAGCTACTATGAGAGAGGCACTTCCAAATTTCCATGGTAAGATAGCTAGCTACCATAATCCTAGTGAATAGAAAATTGCAGGTAGTTTTACTTATCCTGACTGGTTAGAAGGCCATTTCAGTTGCAGAAGATCAGATAGTTTCTATTTCTTCCGCTTACTATACCTGTATCTACCTCCATACCACTCGTCACCATGTGACTGGGCCCATTTGCAAATACACTTACTGAACCTGTTCTGTAAATTCTCGTGCATGCGTGTACCAAGCTCTACTCTCCCCTCCGCAAGAGCCCGGGAATGAGGCTACCAAAGGTTGTCATACTGACCTCTGTACTTGTCTCCAAAGTCAGCAACTTCTAGCGAAAGACCAGTGTAACCTACAGGTATCTGTGTGTGTACGTGTAGGGGGGGAATTAATTAGAGTACTGCTGATTTAGAAGGATATGTTGAACTTTGCACTCAGTAGTAAGCAAACGGGTATGGATTCTATTACAGTAGTACAGCTCTAGTCTTGCAGGACCAGACTCTCACTTTTCCATGAGTCTGGCCCAATGAGACTAGTATGGCTTAAACTCCGTAAACTAGTGGTCTAATAACAATGAATCTTACACCAGAAGTAGAACACAGACTGTACCCAGGGCTAATTCGCCCAGATAATATCTTGCAGCTCTGGTTTGCTCTATGGCTGTGAGATAAAATCTGGAAGAAGACTTGAGTATGAGGCCACACATAAATGTACTGCCGTTCAACATAGCTACCTCACACGGCTACACATGTACATATACGCATGTACACGAGTGCAAAGTTCACCATACAAAATCAGCAGGATATAGTGTAGTAGTTGAAGTCCATAGAGGTCACATGAACCCCCCCCCCCCTTGGAAGGCCCAAAGACTAGTACGAGGCCTAGACCATGCATGAACTGGTTGGTTGTTACACATTAGGGATGTTAAACATGTTTGTTTCTTTGTTCGGAGAGGGGGAGAGAGGGGCGACAAAATTTCCAAGGGGGAGTGCCATGTGTATGGGTAAGATAGGCCTGTAGTTCAGATAAAGCAACTACTAAACTGTGTGCCGTAGCAGCCGTTTCAAGCAGAAGGTAAGTAGGAAGACTGACGCTGAAACATAAAACCAATTCTCTAACTCCAGGTATAATTACTCACGAAAGTTTGTGGAGGATACATAGCGACAATACTTCAACATATCGTTCCAAAGAAAATGTTTATCTGCACCCCCCCTCCCCCATTCAAAATCATGTTCCCTATATTTATGCATAAACTGCCAGAGGTTTAGCCTTGTTCCCAGGCTCTTGCGGGGGAGGAGTAGAGAACCTGGTATACACTGTTTACGCATGCTCAGTTACCCCAGGATTTCTGGGGCTTCGGAAACTAGCAGATACTATACCGCAATATTGTTCCGTCCATCACCGTATTATTGTTCGCTACTGACGCATACAAATTATTAAATAGACCAGACCTACTAGATTTGGGGAGGGGGAGGGATTCACACGAACCCCCTTGGAAGGCTCAAAGACTACAGGCTTAGCATTGCTTACTGCTTGCAAATGGTCGGCTGTGGCAGGTCCAGGAGCCGATGGCAGTGCAGTGGCGAATTTAGGGCAGGTTGGTTTGATTCGTACAACCCCCCCTCGGCCTTACTCACACACGTTCCAACCAAAGGGGGAGTGGCTAACACATTACGGAAGTGATGCAATCATGTGCACGAACATAGACAATGGCTTCTCGAGTTGAAGTGTGGTCGTCGTGCAGGTCTTGACCGACTGTGGAAGAGAGCAAAGGAACCTTTGGGTTAGAGATGCAATGAATTGGAGGCGACTTAACACGTCTTTGCCTCGTTCTTGGGCCAGGCTCAAAAGAGCAATGCATTCTTCACAAGGTGAAATTATACATGTACATAGCGGTGTTGCCGTGCTCAGCAGTTGAAGCAAGGATAGTCCTTGCACTTTGTGTGGACACTTGGCTGCTACACTGTCGTATATATGAACCCCAGTTCTCTATTGTCTAGATCCACCCCTGCAGTGAGCCACACATTTCATAACCTAGCACATCATTAAAAGACCTACATGACGTATCGGGAACACACATTTCTGGGTATGAGTCTAGACCAGCTGTTCTGATGATAATCAATCGGAAACCATAGCTGTCCAGAGCCTCTCAATATACATGTGATGTCACCTGGCCTCTTCTAATTAAAGAGCATGCCTCTTTCAATTAGTGGGATATGCTTTCAGAACAGCAAGTATAAACACAGGCCAGCACAGTTATTTGGTTCCAGTTTACAAATTAGCCTCCTACCCAGGCCACACCCCCCAAAAGAGTGGTCTGGTATCCACTGTTTGCACACGTACGAACAAACTGGTAAGTGGGGTTAGGGTTGCTCAATAGAGCGTTTTCGTTGACATCATCTTATGTCATTTGCATCTAACAACTGTTGCTAGGGCCATCTTGGTGGGCAGCAAATAGCGGCATGATGTGCATAAGGACAGGAAGTAGCTCTCGTACTGACAGTATAGACGGCAGATTCACACAGTCTGAAAACGGATTCACAGCAATAGTTGAGGCGCCGAACGCGTAAGTTCCAAGCAGCTGTTGATTCTGAGATCGCTGTATAACGTACTATTCTAGCTTCCATTTATCGCCCACGCATGGTGGGCAAAAACGGACATAAACGGAAAATGACACAGTCGTCATGCAGGATGTGACGTCACGTGAAAATGCTCTATAAGTAGGGGGTGGAGTTAGTCTGTTATAATGGAGATGCAAGTGTAGCCTACCGGCATATCACTAGCAAAATATATACCACTTGTAGGTGATGTGCAAGGACAGCTGTCTTTGCACTTCGCATGGATAATCGGCTGCTGCACAGCCTCTATCTTTGTGCACCCTCCTTCTAAATTCCTGGATCCGGCCCTGCATATCCACGGCTTTCTCACCCAGATTTTATCTTGCAGCTCTGATTTTCTCTACAGCTGTGAGATAAAATCTGGCAAGGAAGAGCCAGGTACGAAGCACGTACGTACTGCCATAGATAGTAGAGTAGAAGTCCTTCTACTCCACTATCTATGGTACCGTCGTGCTAGCCACATTCCCAGGCCATGTGGTAAAATTCGAAAAGAGCGGCCTGGTATCCACTGTTTGCGCATGCGCGGCTCCCCAGGTTTTTCTGGGGAGATTGGATACTAGCGGATACTACGCCGCAATATCACTCCGTCTATCATCGTATTATCGTTCGTTACACGCAAACAATTGAAGATGGTGGTGCTTTCAGAAGAGTCTAGGAACACGGCTAAGCCGGTGCTGATGGTCTTTCGCCGTGTAGATGCCTAGAAAGGTGTTGTTAGTGTGATTGCTCGATCCCGTTTACCTCTGAAAGGCCAGATCTGAGATTGAAAATCGAGCAGCTACTAGGAGAGAGGCGCTTTCGAATTTCTATGGTAAACCAGCTACCATAATCCTAGCGGACAGGTAGTTTTGCTACTCTTGACTGGTTAGAAGGCCTTTTTAGTGGTAGAAAATAAAAGCTCAGACAATTTCTGGTTCTTTCGCTTACTATACCTGTATACTACCTCCGTACTACTCCTTGTCATCTGACTGAGTTCGTTCGCAGACACGTTTACTGGCCCTGTTCCGTAAATTGTCGCGCATGCGCAAACAGTGTGTACCAGGCTCTACTCTCCCCTCCACTAGAGCCTGGGAACGAGGCTATGGTCGTGCGAGCCTGCAGAGGTCAAAGGTCAATTCTCATGGCACTCGAACAGAACTCAATGTGCGAGACTGCAGAGGTCAAAGGTCAATTCTCATGCCACTCGAACAAAACTCGAGACTGCAGAGGTCAAAGGTCAATTTTCATGCCACTCGAGTAGAACCCAGTGTATCTCAGATCTGTATCCCAACATGGCCTCCCATAACTGTACTGTTACTAATGATCACCCTGCACACGCGATCGCGACAGCCTAACCAGCAGCTATCACAGACACTCACTAGCGGTAAGGTACAGCTCTTCGCTACCCTAGCGGTAGCGGTACTTATATAAACACACAGCGATCGCTCACTGACTGGCTTCCTGTAGCTTAAGTGGCTGCTATTGTTCAGCTAATGGCGTAGACTAAACAAGCCATGATAATTACTGTCATCTCCGGAAGCTACTAGCTTCATCAGTTCCACCATTACACACACACTACACTCACAGGACAAGCTACTGAGCAACAGAAGATGAGCCTACAATGGCAGACCTGCAGTGATGCACCAAAGGGCATGTTGAGAGGATCTGCTGTCAGCCATGACAAGATGGCATACTTCAACCCCTTGGCGCTCTACTGCTGTCTACCAGTTTGAGGAGGACCAGTGGACGGCTCTACCCGAATGTCCTCACTACTGGTCAGCGTTGACAGTAGTCAACAAACAGCTGACTACTGTAGGAGGGAGACATGGCTTGGGTGGTGACCCCACCAACTCCCTAGCCAGCCTCACTGGGGAGGGCAAGGACAGGAAGTGGGTGGAACACTTCCCACGGATGCCCACTAGTCGCTACGGCCTCGCAGCAGTGTGCAGGGGGACGTCCCTCATAGCCGCCGGGGGAGTGGTGGTGGTGGGAGGGCACTGAGGACTGTTGAAGTCATGGACACCGAGTCCCTACAGTGGACCCTCGTCAATCCCTTGCCACACCCGATGTACTGGGCGTCCATCGCAGTGAGCCAAGAGAAGGTTTATCTACTTGGAGGCTTCGATCAGAATGACAAGACTCTCTCCGTCTTCACCTGCTCCACACTACAGACACAGCCATTGGACGCACAACTAGAAAAACCAGCCAATCAGCTGACGGGGTGGCATCAAGTCGCTGATGCCCCCCACTACGGGTCTACAGCTGTTTGTGTCGGAGAAGTCCTTCTAGCTATCGGTGGACGGTCTGCAGCTGGTGAGGAGACTTCAGCCATCGCCGCCTACAACCCAACATCCGACTCCTGGGAAGACATCGGACACATGACTACACCTCGATCCCTACCACTGGTAGCTCTGTTGCCTAGTAACGAACTGATCGTGGCTGGAGGCTTCGGTGGAGCTACTGAAGTTGAAATAGGCAAAATTGTTGCCTAGTAACGAACTTATTATAGCTGGAGGCTACAGTGGACAAACTAAAGTGGAAATAGGCAAAATTGTTAACTTGTTTACTTGTACTTTTCATGTCAAACACGTGTTTTCTTGTTTGTTGTTGTTTTTGTTTGTTGTTTTGTTATTTTTGTTTTAAAAACTATTGTAACGATGTTTTTAAAGGATTTTTTTCGAACAAAAACCATTTTTCCACCACCACGTCCCCCGCGCTGCTATCTTACGTTACAATAGAAGTTGGCACGGTCACTTACCCCGCTGCGGCGACTGACCCTGGCCTACGCAAGGCTTTAAATAGGCAATGGTGACAAACAAAACTGGTTTGAAGGGTCAAGCGGCCATTAGCAGGGTAGTTGACAACAAAAAAGCTTTTTTATTACGCTTGTTAACAAGCGCAAATAAAAAAGCTTTAAGCACAACATGCCAGCTCTATATTAGCACTAACCAGTTATTTTGCCTTTTGCTGTCAGTGTCAGCTTCACCGCTTAGCTAGTTTAATAGTAGACTAAAAACTCCTAAGACTCTTCTAAACAACCTTGCATAACTATTCAGCTTCTAGTTTGAAGCTGCACAGCATTAAGCACGCTAGCTAAGCTAAGCTAGCTAAACTTGAACCAGGTGAAACTGTATCCAAGGAACCCAGTAAAGCAGCTGGGGTTTAGAGGCGCCCGCATCGCGTATAGCGCGCACATACGTATGCCCGCACGTGCCCGGATGCCTGAGCTAGCGGCTTGAGCCCCACCTAATATCCGCTCACTGAAGGAGTTGGGCGTGTTTGGATTGCATCGCCTCAGCCTCGCCTCAAGCCTCGTCCCCAGGCTCCCCTCTATGCCTCAAGCGTGAAAGGCGAGGCTACATCGCCTTAGGCACGCCTTTCGGTCATTCAACGGTGATTATCCCTGCAGCTCACCCATTCACAAGTGGCCAGGGTCCTGTATAGCCTACCCAGGTCATCTCCTGAGTGTCAATACGTTAGTTAGTTGTCTAGACTCACGGGCCAGACATTGGGGAGTGTGGGTACATATTCAACAGCTCATAAATTATTGTGTGCATCTCAGGGTTCTATTTAGGATTTTGAGTAGGGAAGATGTGTTTTTCTGAGCCCCTGCCCATCCAGTTAATTATTAATAGTTATGCCTCTTCCTTTATATAATGTGGCATACCTCTAACTCCTGGCAAGACACGTGTTAGCCTCGTTCCCAGTCTCTTCGCTCCAGTGTTTACATCGCAACTGGGAACAAGGCTAGGCCTGACTGCACCTTGATCAGATCTTCCATACCACTGGTAGTTCTGTTGCCCAGTATGAACTAGCTAGGTTAGCCTCGTCCCAGTGTGCATGAGCCCTAGCCCCGCCCCTTGAGCTCCCCCATTAATTAGCTGTGTACTGAAAACAAGCAAGTGGTTGCTGTAATAATATTATGAAAGCTCTGGGTCAGTGGAGCAAAGTGGACAATAGTTATTATAACCATAAGCAATTCATTTCTCATCAAAACTTCAAAAGAACAATCGCTACTGGCCACGCTGCTGGTCCAAGTGGCCAAACCTCATGAACACATGTACAGCAACAGAAACATGCACACTAATAATGTCAAAGTCAGAGCGTGTGGGAGCTCTGCTGACAGTTAAGACATTCACCAAAACTAGAACTGCACAGACAATCAAACATGATAGTTAACTAGCTGAATTCTTTGTAAGTTAGTTCAAGATTAGTTTATTGGGCTAGCGAATTAGAACATATCTCAAAGAATTCAATGGTGAAGTGCCTGGGGGCCTCAGCAGTTGGTCGGTGGAGGTCCTCCCCGGATGGGTTGACACACTTGAAGTCCAGCAGGAAGTTCTTCTGGTCTATCTGGTAGAGCTGGAGGTCCAGCTTCACCACAATACCTGAGGATGACTGGGTATGTCTGTATGTGTGTATGGGCGTATATGTGTGCGTAGTATCAGCATACCAAGGTGCACTTTCCCGCATACTTGAAGCCCCACCCCTTTCCACCCATCACCCCACCCCTCTCCACTCATCACCAATTTGAAGCCCCACCCCTTACCCATTGGAAGCCCCACCCTCTCTACATCACCCATTTGAACCTCCACCCCTCTCCACCAATCACCCATTTGAAGCCCCACTCATCACCCATCATGTGACCCATTTGAAGCCCGACCCACCACTCACTCCGCCCTCTGCCCCACCCACCTGCATCTGATGAAGTAGGGAGTGATGATCTTCCACTGAAACTCCAGAGCTTTCAATTTTCGGAAGATCTCGGCCATGATGTCCTGCGGTCTGCTCTGGGAGCGGATACCGAGGTGCCACTTGGAGTGCTTGAAGGTACGTGGAGCTCTTGGTACAGCGGAGCTGCCTCGAGCTAGAGCCATTGGTTGGTATTAGTGTGTGTGTGTGTGCATGGGGGGGGGGGGGGGGGGGCATATTCGAATAAAAATTCTATTTCAAGTATGTCGTATTCTCCCACTGACCCCTCCCATTTAAGTGGGCTTAGATTGAAGATCAAGAGCTGTATCATATCTGGTCACAAACGATGTCATAATGATGTCATTGCAGTATAATAGAATAATAATAGAATAACTGGTCACTATTCTCCCCGAGAGTAAGGTAGAACTACTGTAATTTTCCAAGGTCTGCTGTCGGGGCTGTCTGGTTCAGCAGTGACTGCCTTTTATACTACGCGTATGACCACTACACTTGTGGGTTTGGCACTAGGAAAGATATTCATTTCTAGATTGGCTCATTACAATGCAATGAATACTTGACAGGAAGTTGAGCACAGCTGGCAAGAAGACCACTGCAGTGAAGGAGACACTACAGCAACTGCTGCACTGCTAGGGAAACAACTAGCGTAGGAATATTATTGACCAGACAGCAGACCTCAGATTTAGAAAAAAATGGTAGTTCTATTACTATTTTGGGTTTGTATGTGCCTCAGTAACCTCATTCCCAGGCCACGCAGCGGGGGCGAGACTGAGTGACCTGGGGACGAGGCTGGTGCCTCACTCAGTAACCTCATTCCCAGGCCACGCAGCGGGGGCGAGACCGAGCGACCTGGGGATGAGGCTAATGCCTCACTCAGTAACCTCATTCCCAGGCCACACAGCGGGGGCGAGACTGAGTGACCTGGGGATGAGGAATTAGATGGTACAGAAAAACTTTACTAGTACCATTTCGCCAGTAGCTGATGTAGACCTTAGCTCTCATGACATTGTATGTATATGTGGCAGTCTCTGGCAGAAAGCAAAATGCTGTATCTCTGAACTTCCATTAAGGGTGGGCTCATACACGCTACATAGAAGTGTCGATACGTGAGGCTTCTACGCAGCACGTATGAACCCCGCCCTTAACGAAAGCTCAGAGATATAGCACTTTGAATGCACGGAGGCAATCGAAACATGTAAGGGAATGATGTTGTTTTCTACCCGGAACTGCCACATGTGTGTATGCATTAGTCATGCGGTGATGTTTGGTGAAATGATATGCCTCAACCAGCGACAGTCACCAACCTCTGCTGCCTTCACACTCAGCTTCTGGCACACCTCAGCGAGAGCGGCAGAGTCAATCTGGGTGGAGTCAATGTCTCCTGGGAGGGCCCACTCTTAATCTTCTGGAACAACATGGTGACGTCGAGGTCGTCAAACAGCAGTGTCCCACACAAAAGGGCATACAGGATGATTCCACATGACCACACGTCGACCTCAGGGCCTGAGGTATTGTAAGGGTGATGTAATGATGATGTAATAATGATGTAATTATTAGGTAATAAATTAGTTGACAGTGCATTACAGGGTTTTAGTTAGTGTGTGAGGGCAGTATAGTGACGGTCGAGGACAGGCAATGGAGCCAAAGGCGAGTGCACTATCTGCCTGAGGCCGTTACTACATTGCCCAAGCACACTCACTAGCCCCATAATGCACTACCAACTGGTACTAGTGCTCTCACTGACCTGAAACAGCCATAGCTCTAGTGGGCTTCATTTAGAAAGTGAGCGCTATTGCATTGCATAATATTAGGTGGATTTGAAATGCTAGCTGTCATGTGATCGATAATTCATCAAAGGTTACTAATTTGATATAAGATTTTTTGCACACTTACCGGCATACAGTTTCCCTGAGACCACCTCAGGAGCAGCATAGTTGGGGCTACCGCAGCTGGTCTTCAGGAGCTCTCCGTCCTTCATGAGGTTGCTAAGGCCAAAGTCGGCAATCTTGACATGGTTTTGGTACTCCAGGAGAAGGTTTTCTGGTTTCAGATCACGGTGAACCACCTTATGACTGTGTGTGTGTGTGTGCGTGTGCGTGCATATGTGTGTGCATGTGTGCATGCATGCATGCGCGCATGTGTGTGTATTATATGTACATGCTGTACAGGTACATGTATGGAGATGCAGCTCTGAGTAAAAAGGACAGGAATTCGAAACTGAAAATAACTTTTCTGATTTGACAGGTCAAACCGCTGATCACAGTGTGGAGGTCATGTCATTTCAAAATTGGTATGAGTGCTTTACTACTGGCTAAAGTGAGCCCCACATTAGCAGGAGTCGACAGCATTCCGTGTGCGTATGACACATTCGTGGCTCATATACTACAAGTATTTCATACGCCTCCTTGCGTGTGCCGTGCACATGGACCAACAAAAGTATTATTTTCAACCAGCCAACCATGAGGAGAACAGTTTAACAATAAAGGCTTCACGATATCACTAACGCATGCAAGGCAGCCAAGCAAGGTCGACAGCATTAGCAGGAGCTAAACACAGGTGAGGGTAAGTGGTGAAGGCACAGAAAGTTTTACGCTTACATATACCAGAGCAAAAGGCATGAGCTAATATGTGACAGTCCAAAGGGGAGCGGCAACTGACCCCATAACACCCCTGGATCCGTCCCTGGACATGAGCTAGAGGCAGAGTGCGTGGGCATGGCATAACAGCTTCATGCTTACATGTGATGAAACGGCAGGAGGGACAGTTTATCGCTTGCTGAAGCAGAGGGCAGTGGGGGACCGGGTTGACACCTAATGACGCTCCTCTCGGTCTCACGCTGAGCTTACTCTAGAGCACAGAGATACCTGGCTACAGGAGACAATGAGGTACACACTACAGTTCTCTAATAAAGCAAGAGCAAATGTGTGAGCTTTAATACTGCACCAACATGATTGCTAAACCGCTCTCCCCTAGTTAAACGGTACTGTAGGCCGTATCGTCATACCATATATTACCGATCCGGTTATGTAACTGTGTATCCGTTGTGCAACTGGCTACCTAGTTACGCAACATCATGGCGGGTGGAACAGATATACACGGTCTCCAGCAACTCCACTCGCTGAACCATAGCCACCTGTAGAGCTGTGCTCAGGCAAGAGAGGCTGTGAAGCAGCCGAGTTTCCTCGTGAATCACGGAAAAAATAATTTTCTGCAAGTCAGGAAGTGCTCTCGTAGCATCGCGTTTGCATTCTCACTCAACTTTCAATTAACTCTGAGTCTCACGGAACTGCACTTTGACCTCAACCACATTTGCTGACCATGTGATCTTCGCGTCCACGTACATGCCATGATTACCACACATCGTATAAAATAACCCGGGCAATACCCGGGTAAGTCAGGGCCTGCAGCCACCTATATATGTGCTGGGCTCTCCCTAAGTCTTCTTACTTTCTGGTAGGGAGGGCTAGGTGGTGTGGGAACGAGACTAGCGAGGGTCCAGGTCACATGACACTAGATTTCCCCCTCCTTTCTTACAAAATTTATGTTGGAGGGGGAAGGGTTACTGATCCAGGAGGTCTGGAAATATTAAGGCTAGTATGTAGCTTCATGGATAGTACAAGTAACCGTAGGTAATAGAACGCACACACATATAAACGACTCACTGTGGTGGAACGTCAGTGTGATGCAGGAGGGGAGGATGCAGGCACCCGACAACTCCCAACTTTGCGCTCTTTGTTGATATTTAGAGTAATTAGCAACCTTTCTGGCTACTTCATGACCTTACGGTTCTTGGGATAAGATTTAAACTTTTCACATTAGGTAATTTGTTTACTTACTGTTAATTAGAGCGCATTATCAAGTTGCCTGAACAATCGGAACATGCTGAACTGCTGAACAAGAACGCTGCACAGGTATACTAAAAGCAGGAGCCCGTGGGCGTTATGGGCTCCTGCTAAAAGTAAGCAGTAAATTTCTGACAGTGTAAGTCAGAGATCGCTATGTAGTGTGGCTTGGCAACAGGACCTGTCTCGCGTAGCCTGGGCCTGGAACCGAGGCTAGGTCTGGGACCGGGGATGGGCCTGAGACCGAGTTGGGGCCTGGTGTAGAGGGGGAGACACTAGTCTCACCCCCAGCCCACAATCAAGATCGCTTACAGTATCCCGCCAGGAAAGTGACGGGATACTGTAAGCGATTGTGGGCTTAAGGGACGGGACTAGGGAGACACAGAGGAGTGGTATGTGAAGCTACTGAGCAGACTACTACAGTTATACAGCATCTGGAGTTAATTTTTGGAAGTTTGTCGTCACATTCCAAAGTAAAATGCTCAATTAGAAAGTGGGTATTATAATTGCATACATCTCCACCAAATGTAAAGTACAACTCCTACAATCGAAAGTAGAGCAAAATTGACGTTCTAAAAAGTGCTGCCAGCAGAGCCCAAGTGGGCATTTCATCTGAGCCACAGTTCTCACCCGCAACCGCAAGCGAGGGGAGGCCTGGGTACGAGGCTAGATGCTCTCTCCTGTAGAGGTCCTGAAACGGTCAAAATCTCACTAGCAGTCGTATGTGTTCCTGGTCGTGTTTCACTGTGTGTGTGTGTGTGTGTGTGTGTGTGTATGAGAGAGAGACCAAAGTGTTAATTAAGCACTCGTGTGTCTTCAATCATGATGTTCCGTATTAACTTCATAAAGAGGAACACTGGCCACAGTGTGCCACCAACACTACTACAGTGCATGGAATGGGAACTGGACTGCTTGTTACTACCATAAAGAAGTGCATGGAATGGGAACTGGACTGGTTGTCGCTACTGTGGTACAGGAATGTAAAACTTAGAGTGGTCATACATACGCCCACCTCTCCATTAATGGTGGGGTTCAGTTGAGGCAGTGCGCAGGAGTACGAGCGATGTCTTTTCTGTTAGCTGGGCACCTTGGCTGCCAGGGCCGGGGCGGTGCGGAGCGAGTTAGTGTCGTTGACATGGCTGAGGGAGATTCAAAGAACAGAAAATAGCGCCCAACGCGTGCGCATTTTGAGTTACGACCACATAGCCAGTGCACATGTTGAACACATGTCAGCTGCTGGAATGGGTATGGAACTGACCTGCACTGACTGTTACGAGCCCCACCCACTGAATGGCACGCGACACATCACCATCGGGAGGCAGATCGTGCTCATCTCATGACACCCATGACTCTCACAGTCTATGAACATTCTCGCTGACTGACAAGGCACTCACTG
Source organism: Phakellia ventilabrum (assembly GCA_963921505.1). Taxonomy (NCBI): domain Eukaryota; kingdom Metazoa; phylum Porifera; class Demospongiae; order Axinellida; family Axinellidae; genus Phakellia; species Phakellia ventilabrum. The sequence goes on from OY997380.1 coordinate 8,483,415, forward strand.
CAGACTACCACACTGAACTATCAAGTTAAGACATTTTTGTGGTCAGAGCCAATAGCTGAAGCAAAAACAACACAATTAAACTTAAAAAAATTCAATAGTTCAATCCGTGTACTGCTGGCAATAACCCCGGAGAAGTGATAAACTCACCCTATTCCTCGCCTTATATACCTGCCCTAGGACTGTTGCCTTGCAACCTTCCGAAAATACTATAGCTGTAATCGTACTGAGACACTATCCTCCTCTTATCAGTTGCGGGGATACTATTAAGCAATGTATCATGATATGTTTTCTTCCCTCCGACATGGATGTTCCGGGAGTACAGCTGAGTACAAGATCAAGCAGGAACATAAAGTGTTATTCCTGTAGTGGATTCAGACTCATGTATTGACTCATATATTGTTTGTGTGCTGGTGGCTGGGCAGAGGTTTTTTTCCCAGAGCAGTTCACTGGGTTGTTTATCCCTGGCATGGGATTGGGCCTGCTCATGCCTAAATTTTTCGTTTCAATTAAGCAAGTATTTGGTTGGCCCCTGCCAGGAGCCCATAACCCAAAGGGAAGGAGCGTTAAACTTGTGTATGTATGCTGATTCCACCTTTCTTGTAGGTGCCATTGGACAACAGGTGGAATCACCAGTTCAACGCTCCTTCCCTTTGGGTTATGGGCTCCTGCCCCTGCCCAGCCGAGAGTTTTGTACTTGAAGTTTTTCCCTTCGGCATGGAAAAAATAAATTTCTCTGGTGGTGCTGGCAGCAGCCTGGGGCACAGCAAATATGGTTCCTGTGCATGTGGGGTGACCTTAACCCTTAGAGCGCGGCGACCATATATATATGGTCGAAATTAATTTCCGCTCTCCGCGGCGACCGTATATATATGCTCTTATAAATATTCATAGCTTACCAGACACTTGCACGCGTAAGAAGCTTCCGAGGAAGCCCCTACTAATCCCTTCTGACGTCGGCAACGTCAGCAATCGATCTGAAGCTCCACCTACCGATCGACTGAATCTAAGCGCTTACTTTTTGTGGTACTGTTTTTACACTGGCAGCTTAGGCAAGCTTTCTAGCCCCAGGAACGCAGTTAGTAGCACTCGAAAAGCCTATTATAGGCTTGAGGCATCAATCCAGTACCTATCAACCCCGGTAACTCACCAGCTAGAGGGCAGACATCGACGGCTCAAGAACAGGGAGAGTATAAAGGTTAGCGCTCGAGTTTAGCTTAGCCTAACGCTATAGTCAGGGCGCAATGACGCCCTTAGCACACAATTTAACAACAGCTTGACAGTTCCTAGCCTCCAAAGTTGCCGTTCACCAAGTAAACTAGCTAGCAGCCATAGAAAACTTCGAGTTCATGTACCTTGGTCATAATTAATTACAGCTTCCGCATGGACAAATGGAATTTAATTTGCACACCTCCGGCTAGTTCGTCTTTCCCTCGATGCACTTTATTTGTGCATTGGAATTTTAGCCTAAAGAAAAAGCTAGTTACATGTACATGTTGGCCACCACTATTCATGGAATGGGAACACCTACTGTAGCTAGTACATGGAATGGGAACACCTGCTGCAGCTAGTACATGGAATGGGAACACCTACTGTAGCTAGTACATGGAATGGGAACGCCTACTGTAGCTATGTACATGGAATGGGAACATCTACTGTAGCTAGTACATGGAATGGGAACGCCTACCGTAGCTAGTACATGGAATTGGAACACCTGCTGTAGCTAGTACATGGAATGGGAACATCTACTGTAGCTAGTACATGGAATGGGAACGCCTACTGTAGCTAGTACATGGAATGGGAACAAGGGAGTATCCGCGCCCTAAGGGTTGGAGGGAGGGAGGGAGGGAGGAAGGGGAAGGGGGGAGGGAGGGAGGGAAGAAGGGGAGGGACGGGAGGGAGGGAGGGAGGGAGGAAGGGAGGGGAGGGGGGAGGGAGGGAGGGGGAGGGAGGGAGGGGAGGGAGGGAGGGAATTACATATATACACATCGTGGGACACAGAGAATCGAGCGATACGAATGTGGGTTTCAGACAGACAGCCCATCTCTCCACTCTCTGGTAACAGCCTAGCCTCGTTCCCAGGCTCTTGCGGAGGGAGTCTTGGAACGAGGCTAGTAACAGAGGGAGGGAGGGAGGGAGGGAGGGAGAGGGAGGGAGGGAGGGAGGGAGGGAGGGAGGGAGGGAGGGAGGGATGGAGGGAGGGGAGGGAAGGGAGGAAAGGAGGGAGGGGAGGGAGGGAGGGAATTACATATATACACATCGTGGGACGCAGAGAATCGAGCGATAAGAATGTGGGCTTCAGACAGCACAGGCCATCTCTCCACTCTCTGGTAACAGCCTAGCCTCGTTCCCAGGCTAGAGCCTGGTAACGAGGCTAGTAACAGCCATGGCTGATCCTTAACAATCTGTTGCAGACAGAGACATCAATCTTCCAAAGACCAGCCGCCATATTTAAAGGCCACAATTCTTAGTAACTGATGCTGCCAAATAAGGGATTTACAGTAAACAATCCTTGAATGATGGTATTGCTTAGCCTTATTCTCAGTCTCCACTCCCAGCTTTTTTTCGCAGGTTATAAAAAAGTGACATGCAAAAAAAAGCTGGGAGTGGAGACTGAGAATGGGGCTAGCTATTGTTTGCCAATACAATTTTTACCATTATGATGTAATGGGGGGATGAAAGTGAGCACTAAATGGAAAAATTACAAGCAAACATGTGCTTTGATGTAGTTTTCTTGTATCAGTTTCCCCAAAATATCCAAACGAGGCTACATGTACTTGATGGTCATGTGACTATTCAACTATTGCACATGACATGACAACACTCCCCCGGCTCCTGGACACGCCCACAATCATTCTGCAATGAATATGCCCTACCTGTGCTCGCTCCTGCCAGGTGGTGGGGGAGGGAGGCTCTGTAGTCACTGTTTCACGTGATTCGGTTACCATGGTAATGGTTGCCTTGGTCTCCACGGCAGCAGCCTCAGGCTCTGTGGAAGAGCGTTTTGGATACAATCATGTAAACATACTAGGACAGGGAGGATAGACTAGTGCACCCCATTCTGTGAGGAAACTCAGGAGTACATGGACATACCTGGCGTCTCTGGAGATGATTGACTTGCCTGCACACACTTAAGCAACCTCCTCTCTACCCAGAACATTACTCACGTGCCCTAATGTGGGGGGGGGCATTTGCCCCCCTTGGAAACTTTGTGCCCCCCCATTGGGGATTTCAACCCTTCAAAATTGAATACTGCTCACTATATGCACCTCCCCCCCCCCCCAAAACGTCTTCCAACGTGCTTTTGCCCGATTTTCCTAAATGGGGATTTTCCTAAATGAACACTTGAGGATGGCAGAGATACATGGACATGGGGGGGGGGGGGGGGGGTCACCCATCCTGGGATGGCAGAGATACTGGGGATGCTATGACAGGAGTAGTGTACCCCATTCTGTGAGGAAACTCAGGAGTACATGGACATGCCTTGGTGTCTCTGGACATGAGTGACACACACTTAAGTCCTTTCAACCTCCTTTCTACCCAGAACGCTACTCACGTCAGAAAAGGACACCCCACACACCCAAACTCCACCTCACCTTTCTTCAACAGTTTGACCTCCACGTACTCAAACTTCACTTCATTGTCCTCCCCAGCAGCACTGCAGGTGTACTTCCCGGCATGACCGACAGACACACGCTCAAACATCAGTACCGCCACACCACGCTGCTCAAAGCATTGGATGACTGATTCCAGTTCCGGTTTCAGACCTGAAGTACTGGAATGAAAAATGTATGTGCATGTACACAAGAGTAGTACTGGATAGGTATGGGTAATGGGTAGAGACATGGGGTGGAGTTGTGGGTGGAGTTATGGGCGGAGTTGTGGGTGGAGTCAATGGCAACAAGAAACGTCCAATCTGGTTGGTAAATTTCACAACATGATGTAATGCTATTGCACAAAGCCATTCAAGACCATTACAATTTTTGATTACCTGATTTTGACCAGGGGGGGTGGGTCGCCCGTGGCAGCACAGGTGATTTGGAGGGGCTGTCCCTCTGTTGCCTCGGCAACCTGAGGGAGGAGTTGACTGGTGTGTGCATGTGTGTGCGTACATAAGTGGGAGGGAGGTTATATACTGGCAGGCTTTATCGCAAATACACTCAGTGATACCCAATAATCCCTTGTCTGTCTGATTTGTCTCATGGCAGCTGATAGTTGGTTAAGAGTCACTATGGTAAATGGACATACATGTAAGTTATGCATGTGTCAGGCAGCTCCTGGCTTTAGTTCAGTTTTCGTGCATGCCTGGCCATGTGATATGCGTACATCGTACAGGATTTCTGGTGTGATATTAGCTGAGTGTAGCACTTAGCTAAATATCACCCTGTTGGCATCGTTGATAGTATGGCTTCCCATGAGACAAGTATACATGTATGTTTTCTAACCATTGCCAGTAGCCTGCGGTTTGCCAACGGCTGTCTCCTTGCCCTCCTCCCGAACCCTGCCGTTCCTCCCCCCTGCCCCTCCCACCTGCCCCCACCACTCCCCCTTCCTCTCGCCCAGACCAGGAAACGGGCTGGCGGGCATGTCCGAGTGGACCTGCTCGATAAAAGTCACTGTTCTAGAATTTCGGAAGATATTCCTGGAGAAAGTACATGTACATACATGTATATATGCATGTCTGAAACATACAAACTACATGGAAACTAAAGGCATCTTAACTGTTATGAGTCATTAAGCTTTAGGTCTAAACAAATCCACCCATACTAATTATTCAACCCTTAACATATACTTCCACATACCCTAAATACTAACACATTCACTAATCTAACTAGGGGTGTCGTGGGATACTAGGGGCGAGCGTGGGCTTGGATGAGTGAAAGTGAAGTGCTTTGTGTCCAATATTATTATTTTACATGATTACTTTGCTTGCATTCTGCTGCAAAACATTTCACAAAGTCTGGTCTCCACCACCATCCCTGCCCCTCTCCATGATGGTAGTAATTTGGCTGAAGCACCCCTGCCTCAGACAGACCCGCATGTCTGCAACAAGCCCTACGCAGTTGTGGAGGACTACCACCTTGACCTCTCTCAGCTGATTGCCACCTGTCAGCGCCACGCGAAATGTTCCAGTGCCTACTACCTACGCGCTTCAAAATTCGGCATAGGCAGTAGCTGCTATAGACTGCAGATGTAACGCTGCTGTACTGCTTGCTACTCATGACTTTCGGCCTCATGTATGCAATATTACTCTCAGTCGCGGCGCACACATGCAGGTGAAATAGGAATGTCAGCGTATTTGCGGTACTGAGGCATACCCTGTCCGTTCATGAAAAATATTGACAACTGACTACACTAAAGGGCTCGCTCACGCTCGAGATGACCTCGTAGAGTTTGATGATGTGTGGGTGGCGGAACATCATGAGGATCTGAATCTCACGATGGATCTTCTCAGCCACGTCCAGGCTGTGTGTGTATATGTGTGCATGCATGTGTGTGTGTATGCATGTGTGCGTGTATGTGTACACGTATGTATGGGTGGGATAGAGAAGCAGCCAAAGAAGTCCCAGCTACGTAAAGAGAGACAGAAATTCAGAGCTGAAAACGGTTCTGATTTGAATGGTCCTATTGTCGACCACGGTCAAGTTAGATGGCCACTTGGAGGTACCCATGACTTAGTTTTGCTGGGGCAAACAATTCTCTGCATATGAATCTCCCCACAATCATGTCTAAACTACAGGGCCCAGTAGCTATACCAGACACTCATGGCCTGAAACAGGGAAATTTCTATCTCCAAACGATTCTACAGCCATCCCGACTCTTCACAAACTGTGGCAGCAGTGTCTGTAGCTACCTTCTTTGGCTATAAACTGCTTCACAACTTAATAGTGAGATGCACCACCATTACATCTTTGCAGAGCCATGACATCATCACTAAATGCATGTCTGTGTACAGCCGCCCATCATTCTGACCTCCTCTGCCATTGCTGGTAAATCACCAGTAGTGTGGGGTATGTGTTCTTGGGACACCTCTAACTGCTGTTGCCATGCAATATGGTCATACATGCACCCACATGTAGCTAAATGCCATAACCTCTGCCCCACACTTGCTTCCAAGACATCAGATCACGACCAGTAGTAGTCTGTGGTGGGCATGTGGGTGTGGTAAATTTCAGTGGAATGCACAGTATGGTAGTGGCTATATAAACAGTAGTATGTTTTCTGGGATGGCACTGCTACTGGGCAGAGGACCATCTGTGATATACTGGCACCAGTAACAGTACATGTAGCAAGTGAAACATGCACAATAGCCTGGGGGCGTGGCTATACCGTCACGACCCTCACCTTTATTGACATGACGAGGGATCCTAACGCTAGCCCCCCCCCCCGGTGGGCTACTCCAGAGGAGAACACGTCCATGTGAGCCGTCTCGTGGAGACCAGTCAGACAGCCGTTGTCTTTACCCTGAGGGCAACAAGAGAATGAGGCACAATGAGGCACACCTCATTTAAAGCACACCCATAATATTCCAATTACTGCACACCAGCTACTGTTCCATACATGTATAACCATAAGAAAGAGACCAGCTCAGTTTTACCGAACGTGAAGTACATGCACGCGTAGCAACAAGAAATTTAAATTATTACTACATGTGGTTATGTAGTTATCACTTTGCTGCACATATAGCTAGCTGTTTGAAATTTTGAATTATTCGAGTATCTCCAAAGACAGGCCACTGTGAGGGTTTCTATGTCTATATCCTTCAGAGAGCTACCACAGTGGCTTGTGTTTGGAGATATTGCAATCTGACCTTGACCTTTTTGTGTACTTGTACATATACATTATACTCAAAATAATTATTATACCTGTATACAACCTCCAGGCGTGTGTATACCCACTGCTGCTGTCCGCCAGAACGAAGGCCTTCATCCCTCACTTTGTTGGCTTCTTGGGCATATACTGGATAAAGTGCAGCTTTGAAGCCGATCATGGACTCATCAACAGCGATCTCCCGGCCAAGTTTGTATGCTGATTTGAAGTTATCAAGCAAGGGTTCCATGAACGGCCTCAGCTTGTACAGCGGATCGTACCCAGGTTGGCCCTTGGGGATGTACTGCGTGCTATCATTCAGGTGGAGGAAACGAAGGATCAGTGAAAAGCGATCCCGTTTCAAGATGCTGGAGAAGGTGGTCGTTGCAAAGGGCCACTTCGTTGACCACGCATCCTCAATCTGGGGGAGCACAACCAATCCCATGGTGATGATGACAGCAAGGAACTTCTTCAGTTCAGCAACGTTGTGTGGTGTTTTCTCCCACTCTCGAACCCTTGAGAAGCGAGGCAGCTCTGTGGCACCGATGTACTGCTGAGCAAAGAGATTGGTCTGGTCGACTACTACCTGCAGCAGACCATCGGGGATAAGGAGTTGAAAGAAGTCAACTGGCAACTTGTCTGTCATGTCTTGAGTGCAGCCAGGACTTCCAGCGAAGGTTGGAATCGTAGGAATAATCCTTTCACCATGACGATCCTGTTGATTTCCAGTGTCTCTGTGACCGCCTCGACTACCCCGTCCACGACTCCGACCTCTGCTAGCATGGGGACCATCGCTGTCGCTAGAAGTGCTACCACTCACAAAAGTACTATGACCTCGACCCCTCCCTCGACTTCTACCACGACCTCTGCTACCTCTTCTACAGAATTTCTCCGCTTGTGCTTGTTGGAACTGTGGAGGGAGGGAGGGAGGGAGGGAGGGAGGGAGGGAGGGAGGGAGGGAGGGAGGGAGGGAGGGAGGGAGGGAGGGAAGGAGGGATGGAGGGAGGGAGGGAATTACATATATACACATCGTGGGACGCAGAGAATCGAGCGATATGAATGTGGGTTTCAGACAGCACAGGCCATCTCTCCACTCTCTGGTAACAGCCTAGCCTCGTTCCCAGGCTAGAGCCTGGGAACGAGGCTAGTAACAGCCATGGCTGATCCTTAACAATCTGTTGCAGACAGAGACATCAATCTTCCAAAGACCAGCCGCCATATTTAAAGGCCACAATTCTTAGTAACTTATGCTGCCAAATAAGGGATTTACAGTAAACAATCCTTGAATGATGGTATTGCTTAGCCTTATTCTCAGTCTCCACTCCCAGCTTTTTTTCGCAGGTTATAAAAAAGTGACATGCAAAAAAAGCTGGGAGTGGAGACTGAGAATGGGGCTAGCTATTGTTTGCCAATACAATTTTTACCATTATGATGTAATGGGGGGATGAAAGTGAGCACTAAATGGAAAAATTACAAGCAAACATGTGCTTTGATGTAGTTTTCTTGTATCAGTTTCCCCAAAATATCCAAACGAGGCTACATGTACTTGATGGTCATGTGACTATTCAACTATTGCACATGACATGACAACACTCCCCCGGCTCCTGGACACGCCCACAATCATTCTGCAATGAATATGCCCTACCTGTGCTTGCTCCTGCCAGGTGGTGGGGGAGGGAGGCTCTGTAGTCACTGTTTCACGTGATTCGGTTACCATGGTAATGGTTGCCTTGGTCTCCACGGCAGCAGCCTCAGGCTCTGTGGAAGAGCGTTTTGGATACAATCATGTAAACATACTAGGACAGGGAGGATAGACTAGTGCACCCCATCCTGTGAGGAAACTCAGGCGTACATAGACATACCTGGCGTCTCTGGAGATGATTGACTTGCCTGCACACACTTAAGCAACCTCCTCTCTACCCAGAACATTACTCACGTGCCCTAATGTGGGGGGGGGGGGTATTTGCCAACCCTTGGAGACTTTGTGCCCCCCCATTGGGGATTTCAACCCTTCAAAATTGAATACTGCTCACTATATGCACTCCCCCCCCTCAAAACGTCTTCCGACGTCCCAGGCTCCACTCCCCAGCTTTTTTCGCACTGTGTAGAAAAGCGGGCAGGGAGCCTGGTATATTTCATCACGTGCTACGTGACGTAGGTGCGTGGTTTTGTTAATCGAATTACGCGTGACGTTTATCGTTGTGCATGTGGTTCGAGCAGTGAGTCGATGAACTGTAGAGCGATCGTGACTAAGCAGCAACAAACCAAAGAAACAGCTGCAGATTGAAGATGCAGTAGTCGATTGGATGTGAGAACAGACAAACTGTGAGTTTGTGTAGTAAATAAACGCCTCACCTCAGTTGTTGTATTAGACTCAGACATAGATTATAGAGTAGGCTCAGACTACGGTACTCAAAAACTTACAGTTTGTCCATTCTCACATCCACTGGACCACTGCATCTTCAATTTGCAGCTGTTTCTTTGGTCTGTTGCTGTTTAGTCACAATCGCTCTACATTGCCGCACAACGGAAAAACGTCACGCGTAATTCGATTAACAAAACCACGCACCAAACCACGCACCCTACGTCACGTAGCACGTGATGAAGGATGGCATATACCAGGCTCCCTGCCCGCTTTTCTACACGGTGCGAGAAAAGCTGGGGAGTGGAGCCTGGGAACGAGGCTAACACTCACTTAAGTCCTTTCAACCTCCTTTCTACCCAGGATACCTACTCACATCACACCCAAACTCCACCTCACCTTTCTTCAACACCTTGACCTCCACGCACTCAAACTTCACTTCATTGTCCTCCCCAGCAGCACTGCAGGTGTACTTCCCGGCATGACCGACAGACACACGCTCAAACATCAGCACCGCCACACCATGCTGCTCGTAGCGTTGGATGACTGATTCCAGTTCCGGTTTCAGACCTGGAGTATTGGAATGAAAAATGTATATGCATGTACACAAGACTAGTACTGGATAGGTAGGGGTTGGAGCCCCTGGTAGGGGTAATGGGTAAAGTCATGGGGTGGAGTTGTGGGTGGAGTTGTGGGCGGAGTTGTGGGTGGAGTCAATGGCAACAAGAGACGTCCATTCTGACTAGTGAATTTTACAACATGATGTAATGCTATTGCACGAAGCCATTCAAGACCATTACAATTTCTGATTACCTGATTTTGACTGGGGGGGGGGGGGGGGGGGGGGGGTCACCCGTGGCAGCACAGGTGATTTGGAGGGGCTGTCCCTCTGTTGCAACATGAGGGAGGAGGGTGAGTTTGACTGGTGTGTGCATGTGTGGGAGGGAGGTTATATACATGTACGTATATGTATTAATGTTATAGTAGACTTAATAATTAGGCCACACAAATTTGATTACTTGAAGTATGGGCCACATTAGCCTCGTCCCCAGGCCATTCCCCCTAACTTCTCAGACTGCATGGCCTGGGAAGGAGGCTAGGGCCGGATAGACCCATTAATCTGCAGAAAATTTGGGAGTCCCCGATTTTTCTCCACGGCTGTGAGATAAAATCTGGGCGTGGAAGGCCTGGGTATGAGGTTACCTACCAGGGCGCTATCACAAATACAGGAAGTGACATCCAATAATTCCGAGGGCGGAGCTCAAGGGATTATTGGATATCGCTGCGTGTATTTGCAATAAAGCCCGTCAGTAGGCATGGTCTAACTGATTTGTCTCATGGCAGCTGATAGTTGCTAAGAGTCACTATGTGTAAGTTCCGCATGTGTCAGGCGCTCCAAACTGTAGTTCAGTTTTCGTGTATGCCTAGCCATGTGATATGCGTAGTCACTGTTCTAGAATTTCGGAAGATATTCCTGGAGAAAGTACATGTACATACATGTATATATGCATGTCTGAAACATACAAACTACATGGAAACTAAAGGCATCTTAACTGTTATGAGTCATTAAGCTTTAGGTCTAAACAAATCCACCCATACTAATTATTCAACCCTTAACATATACTTCCACATACCCTAAATACTAACACATTCACTAATCTAACTAGGGGTGTCGTGGGATACTAGGGGCGAGCGTGGGCTTGGATGAGTGAAAGTGAAGTGCTTTGTGTCCAATATTATTATTTTACATGATTACTTTGCTTGCATTCTGCTGCAAACCATTTCACAAAGTCTGGTCTCCCCCACCAACCCTGCCCTTCTCCATGATGGTAGTAATTTGGCTGAAACACCCCTGCCTCAGACAGACCTGTATATCTGCAACAAGCCCTATGCAGCTGTGGAGGACTACCATCTTGACCTCTCTCAGCTGATTGCCACCTGTCAGCGCCACGCGAAATGTCCCAGTGCCTACTACTTACGCGCTTCAAAATTCGGCATAGGCAGTAGCTGCTATAGACTGCAGATGTAACGCTACTGTACTGCTTGCTACTCATGACTTTCGGCCTCATGTATGCAATATTACTCTCAGTCGCGGCGCACGCATGCAGGTGAAATAGGAATGTCAGCGTATTTGCGGTATTGAGGCATACCCTGTCCGTTCATGACAAATATTGACAACTGACTACACTAAAGGGCTCGCTCACGCTCGAGATGACCTCGTAGAGTTTGATGATGTGTGGGTGGCGGAACATCTTGAGGCTCTGAATCTCACGACGGATCTTCTCAGCCACGTCCAGGCTGTGTGTGTATATGTGTGCATGCATGTGTGTGTGTATGCATGTGTGCGTGTATGTGTACACGTATGTATGGGTGGGATAAAGAAGCAGCCAAAGAAGTCCCAGCTACGTAGAGAGAGACAGAAATTCAGAGCTGAAAACGGTTCTGATTTGAATGGTCCTATTGTCGACCACGGTCAAGTTAGATGGCCACTTGGAGGTACCCATGACTTAGTTTTGCTGGGGCAAACAATTCTCTGCATATGAATCTCCCCACAATCATGTCCAGACTACAGGGCCCAGTAGCTATACCAGACACTCATGGCCTGAAAGAGGGAAATTTCTATCTCCAAATGATTCTACAGCCATCCCGACTCTTCACAAACTGTGGCAGCAGTGTCTGTAGCTGCCTTCTTTGGCTATAAACTGCCTCACAACTTAATAGTGAGATGCACCACCTTTACATCTTTGCAGAGCCATGACATCATCACTAAATGCATGTCTGTGTACAGCTGCCCATCATTCTGACCTCCTCTGCCATTGCTGGTAAACCGGCAGTAGTGTGGGGTATGTGTTCTTGGGACACCTCTAACTGCTGTTGCCATGCAATATGGTCATACATGCACCCACATGTAGTTAAATGCCATAAACTCTGCCCCACACTTGCTTCCAAGACATCAGATCACGACCAGTAGTAGTCTGTGGTGGCCATGTGGGTATGGTAAATTTCAGTGGAATGCACAGTATGGTAGTGGCTATATAAACAGTAGTATGTTTTCTGGGATGGCACTGCTACTGGGCAGAGGACCATCTGTGATATACTGGCACCAGTAACAGTACATGTAGCAAGTGAAACATGCACAATAGCCTGGGGGCGTGGCTATACCGTCACGACCCTCACCTTTATTGACGTGATGAGGGATGAGGGAGGATCCTAACGCTGGCCCCCCCGGAGGGCTACTCCAGAGGAGAACACGTCCATGTGGGCCGTCTCATGGAGACCAATCAGACGGCCATTGTCTTTACCCTGGGGGCAACAAGAGAATGAAACACACTCTGTTTGAAGCACACCACAGAATATTCCAATTAGTACACACCAGTTATTGTTACATACATGTATCAATACAACAAACTTGGGATGTGGCTCAACAGAAGTAGTTAGTGAAAGGATGATGTGTCGGCTAATGGCTGCTGTAGCACGAGATCCCCAGGCAAGGAGACCGAGTATCCTGTCGTTTCCATGGTGATGGGCGGATACTACATGCCGAATGCGGCCACCCCCCTCTTCAGTTGCATCCTAAGGTTCCCTGCCCATGGGCGCTTGATACGTACTCTACGGTAGCAGTGATGGAGTCTGCCTCCCCCACTTCCATCTGAAACCCTTCAAGACAGGCAGTCTCAATTCTCAACATATCCTTAATTTTCCCTTTAACGAGCGTGACCACTCTGCCAAGTATAAGTGCTACAAGCCAGCAGACTGGGTACCGTAAGCACTGCAGGCAAGCAGAGGTTAAGAATTACAACCTGGGTGTGACAAATATTTTCATGAATTAGCTGTTGTGAGAATAACAGCTGACCCTGAACAGTGTATATAGCAATGCTCCTGGAGATGCTACCGCGGAGCTGAGATGTGGAATTGGGTTAGCTACACTGCAAACAATGTGTAGTTGTTTTGACTGCTTAGTGGGTAACTACCTGCAGGGTTTCTTGTAGGGGGGGGGCGGGAGGGGGCATTCGTCCCCACTTGCAAACGTTTTGCCCCCCCCCCCACCCCCCTTGGAGTTTTCAAAGTCCCAGTTTTTAAAACAGTAGAGATATACAGTACATGCAAATAACATCTGTCCACAGTATTTTCTAGATCGTTATCAGAAAGTTTTTCTGGTGACTCGATTGCGATTTTACCCCCCAGATTGGCCCAGATTGCGTCAAAATCAATCTCAGAGGACCTACAAACCAAAATTCTTCTGGGGGGCCAACTTGACATTCTATAGTCATATTCGATAGTAACGAACAAATTACCCACTTTGAGGCCTAACTCCTACCAGATATCTCAAATTCAGGTAACCACTAAATGGTCAAAACAAGTACATACTTTTTGCAGTGATGTATAGTACCTGGTATGAAAGGGTCTTTGTAGATCCGCACGGGTTTGAGAGCCACGTCACTGTCATGTCCTTTTGCCTGTCCTGTGCTGGAGCCATCGAAGCCCCACCAGGGCAGGTCGGAGGGAGACTGGGGGAAGGCGGTAGGCTGCAAGTCTTGCTACGTAGGCCCTGAGGGGTGTAGGGTGTGTGTGTACATTAAGGGAAGGAACAGAGGTAGGGTTTCATACAATATTTGTTCCATGTGATATGGAGAATAAGTAACAGATGAGCTTCGGGTGCTACAGAACAACGGGACGACAAGAGGTGCACCCTTGACAGCAGCTCCTGAGGAGGTCACGTGACACACCTCTAGCCCCCTCTTCACGGGGGGGGGGGGGGAGTATGTCTACAGCTGCTTCTTCAACGACATTCCAGTGGCCAAAAGCACTGGACCCGCCCCACAAAAGGCGAGGCTTACAATTATGTTCAATATGCCCTAAATAATTCAGCTGCTGTGGCTGTAAGAAAAGAACTGAGACTGCCTGTGTTTCTTGAAATTTACAATTCTACACGGGAAAATGCCAGAGCTGTAGCAAGCTTCTCAAAGTGGTTTAGTAGACCACGTACATAATGAAAAATTCATTACTCAAACCGTTTAATATAATACAAACCATTCCTACGGCCATACCTCTCCTGTGCCGTCTATCCAGACGTAGGTAGCCATGACGGTAGACCCAATGTTCAGCTTCATGTACTTATCAAACACGGTGGGGTTCAGTTGAGGCGGTGCGCAGGAGTACGAGTGATGTCTTCTCTGGTAGCTGGACACCTTGGCTGCCAGGGCCGGGGCGGCGCGCAGCCGCAGAGCGGCTGAAACGGCGAGGGCTAGGCGAGTTAGGGTCGTTGACATGGCTGTACTGACACCGCAGAGCAGGTAAGGGAGATTCAAACAACTGAAAATAGCGCCCAACGCGCGCGCATTTTTAGTTACGACCACGTGGCCAATGCACATGTTGAACATGTGTCAGCTGCTGGAATGGGTATGGAACTGACCTACACTGACCAGTTACGAGCCCCACCCACTAAATGGCACGCGACACGGATAATGCGAATCTCTCATCTCATGACGCTCATGATTCTCATACTTTACAACTTGCTGAACAGGCTACTTAGAGTGCCATTGGAAAGGTAGCTCACAGACCCATCTTGCTCGTATTTGACTCATCCTTTGGACTCGTCCACATACAGTACACTATCCAGTGAACGATAATATGTGGATTGATGATGTCCATATTTGGTGGGCTCTTATAATTTTAACAGTTCCTCTGATCATGAGCTACTTCACACCTCTCTCACTTCCACATTCTGGCCCGTGAGACTGTGTGTGTGTGTGTGTGTGTGTGTGTGTGTGTGTGTGTGTGTGTGTGTGTGTATAGTATTGCCCACACACCAGTTCAAAATGAGTGAGTAGTATACTGGAGACCCATGATAAAAGATGATTCATGACTATAGATCATCCATACAATGTTTCAATCATTCCTGAACACTGTAAGAAAGACCCATGATAAAGATGATTCATGACTATAGATCATCCATACAATGCCTGAGCACTGTAAGAAAGCCACTTTAATAAGCTTATATGGATTTGGTTCTGGGGTTGTAATATGTACATACCATAACTCCATACACTGAGAATGGTTAACATTATGTACGGCTGTGCTACATGCAATGTACTAGCTACACCAGTGGGCAGTCATAACTTGTATTAACATATTCATGACTGTGGTGAATTCCTTTTGAGGAAGTTACGACATATTTGGAATGCCAAGCTAATTATCTGATACGGCAAAGAGTCTGTAAAGTGATTTGTAGAACTATAGCCAGCAGTGTTATACATATAGCTAGTGAAGCCATTGGATCTACCAGTGTATTTTCAGCTGCTCTAGATTGATTAAATCACCACCTGGAAACTAACTGGTGAGCACCAACCATACTACACTGGGGCTACAGTGAAGCTTAACTCAGACCCTGTATAGGGCCACACCCACTTTTGTGAACTGAATTAGGCCACACTATCCAGTGCCTGACTATAAAAGAACAAGCTGTTCTAATGTAAAAAGTATGTTAAGAAGTGTGTGTGTGGGGGGGGAGGGGGGGGGGGGTGGGAGGAGGAAATTCTGCACTATAGGAGGGGACAGTTTGCCCTAGGGCAGAATGTCCCATACTCCCCTAGGGCAGATTATCCGGGGGGACATCCTGCGCTACTACACCGGTACAGGTAAATCTTAGCTTTACGATTAAAGTGGGCCTTTTAAATTATGTCTGTTTTTAATTCTACTGAACAGTGGCTGATTTCTCAATAGCTACTTCCGTGGCAGCAGGAAATTAGTAATTAGAGTAGTTAGTGGGGAGTGGGAAGTTAGTATTTAGAGTAGTTTTGCATCTTCAGTTCCATGCAGCATCACAGACTTCCAAATTATAATTCACCTTTCAAGCTACTTGATGGTATTTCTCTCCATTTTTTTTCTCTCCTTCAGAACTGTATACCCCAAGCTTCCAGAAGGCATTTGCTTAGAGAGTGAATGTGATCACCGGTGCAGCCTATTTATAGTGTAAGACCTGATGGCTTTAGGTATTATCACAATGCATTACTTATGGCCTTAATACCCGTACCGGTGATGCAAGAGACACACAATGTATATCGTATTGTGGAGTTAATTTTGGAGGACTACTATAACTGGCATATATGCATGAGGCCTGGTAGCGGCTGCAATGTGTCCTATACATTTATATTATTCACAATAGGTATATAAGTTTGTGTTGCTATATTATACAGAGATGTAAAAATGAGGTCCTATCTGCCCACCCATTTTTATTCAGTGACCTATAATGAACGTCACATAAATGGCTGAAGCACCAGATGATACATCCCGACAACAGGCTAAAGGTATGCACACTCTAGGCACTGTTTACATAGTACCATATGAACTCTTACTTAGGATATAGCTACCATAATCTCACATAGTATAATGTACATGCAGAAACGCCTTGCTGTATTGGGTACATACCATGTGAGTAGCCAACTGTGTAGCCCTGTGTAATTTATAGCTACCATAAATTTTTTTTATGAAGGTGGCCACATTCCCAGTCTTCGGGAGCTGGACAATCTCCATGTGGCTACGGTATGGTATCGGCTTGGATTACAACTGGGAGTTAGGGCAGAAGACCTGGATGTAATTGAGAAGAATTACCCACGAGATACTGACATGTGCAAGGTCAAGATGTTTTCCAAGTGGCTGAAAAGCGACACTAACCCAAATTATGAGATGCTAATCAAAGCACTGGCTGCTGTTGGGAAGAGAAGCCTGGCTGAGTCTGTTTGTGATCGCCAAGGTAAGCATATTCACCAAATTATCCAAGCAGCCATCCATGCAGCTTTAATTAATGTTAAAGATTTGCTGGTTACTGTTGATTGCACCCTGCTGTTTCATTTACAGGCATTTCACGGTCAGTTCTGGATGCTATGGAAGATGTTGAGCCACACCAAAGCTCTGGTAAGTTGAATAACGAAAGTGCTAAAAAAATACAATAGACCATAATGAATGGTCATCAGCAACTTAATTAGCAAGGCCCCAAGGGTCGATCCTTCAGCAAACTCCATGTGACATCACAGTCATTATATATATCTCTTACAGATGCTTGCAACTATATTCACTATGGATATAGCTACAATGCCACTTGACATTCATATGTGTATCTGCAAGGCCCACCTAAAAATACTGTAACTATTATAGAGAGAAAGTGTGACAAAAATATTTGTTTGCTTGCACACAAAGTGGCACTGTTAGAGATGTTGGATTTAGAGTAGGGTTCAAATTTTAAGCCCTGTGCAGTTACATGGGATTTGAATGTTATCACGCTCCCTGTGGGAGATAAAAATTAAAGCAGAGAGCTCTCACCTAATACTGTCACTTGCTACATTATGGCTTGAGGTTCTTGTCGTAATGGCTTCCGTTCTTCCTGTATCTTGAGAGAGAATCCTTCACAGCTTGCCATCCTATTGACTGCAAATGAATTCACTGTTTACAAGCATCTCCGATATCATTGGAAATGTCATGCCTAAATCAGTTAATATCTTTTTCCTTGCGATCTCAACTTACAATTCCTCACTTAGCTCGGACTTCTAAATGGTAGGGATCCCTTGAGATTGGGTATCAACCTGCATACAAATGGTGATTATATACACGTATCATAGACCTTGCTCCCAGCAGTAAGTGATACTAGAATAGTAAAAGTCCAGCCAGAGTCAGCATTAAGATGGAAATTATTATCTTGTTATAATAAAAGGAAAGGGACAAAGGAGGGAATTAAACAGAAGCTGCATGCAGAAGCGTCAATATAAATTTACTGTTTGCAAACATGAAATTATACTTATAGAATAGCTCTACACTGGATTCTTATCCCATGGAATAATTCTATAATAATTTTTATGCTATAACTATCAGCAAAGAACCACAGAAAAGGGCAGCTGTGTCTTGTTCAAGAGTGGAAGACACCGGATTTATCAATAATGAGCGGGTTAGATTATCAAGAAAGATGCTAGCCTCTAGCTTAGCTAACCAGCAAGCTTTGTAGGAGGCTATGAAGCCTGAAATTTCTTTTACCCAGAATAGTCTTTACTTGATCAAATCAGTGTGTGGTAAAAAGCAATAATCGATGTTCCATGGTCAAACCATGAAATTAAAGTCTGCAAAGGTGTCTTCTGCTCTCTTTTATGTTAGAAACCACATATAGATACATACATCCACAGATAGTACATCCATGTGCACATTTCTTGACAGCTCTTGGCCTACCTCTCAAGGCATCCACTGATCTGTTTAGAGTGCATTAATAGTGCTTTGTGCATTATAGGCAGTCAGTGTAAGAGTATAGCAATTGTATAATGATTATTATTATCATTACAATCACAAATTAAAGCCATGCTTACCTTTTGATTGTCTTCAGTTGGTGCCCCTCCTCTTCCATCAGGTTTGGACCAGCAGCCTCCCAAGCGCGTCCACAGGGTGGATCAAAGAAGTCCTCCAAGTGGGTGGCTGGGCTGTGGCAGTGTAGTCAATACAGTTTGTACAATAGTTATGCATTAATCAACATCCTTCCAGGATCCAAGTCCTCCCAGCCCCTCACCAGGCCTGACAGCGGGATGGATCAAAGACACACTCCAAGTGGGTGGCTGGGCTGTGTCAATGTAGTCAATATGGTTTGTACAATAACTATGCATTAATCAACATCCTTCCAGGATTCAAGCCCTCCCAGCCCCTCACCAGGCCTGACAGCAGGATGGATCAAAGACTCTACAAGATCCCACCCAAATCCTAGAAAACTATTGCACAGTGCGAGACTACCATGCTGGTGCAGGTATGTCGAACACACTTTTGTGGTCAGACAAAATGCGAAATGGCGGGGAAGGGTTACATACCAGATCCTATCATTGCCCATTGCATAGCAAAGCAGGTATGTAAGTGCGGCTGAAAATAACGGGGAAGTGTTACATAGATCCATATTACCAAGCTAGTAACCCTGCTATATTGTATGATAGCTGGGATAGCTTAGTAATTGAATGAACCGCACTCCGAGGATAACGGGTAGGCAGAGATACGAGTGGACAGAGAAACGGTGAATACGAAAGGTATACTAAATCACTACAAGACTTTGGTTGGCCAGGCAGTGCTGCTAAGTCTTGCTGTTTATGTTCAAAACTCACTGTCAAGTGTGGACTCACAATTATGGCAGTCAGTATGTCTCCTATATAAAGAGCTATTAGACAGTGGCTATCATCTGCACATTCAACAACTAGTCTTGTGAACAGCTAGGCATAGCATTGATTAGCTACAAAAGTTTGCTAAACTGTTAACTCCATTCGAGTTTTTGGAATGTAACAACGTGGAAAAATTGCACTAGTAAGTAGGTGAGTTTCTTATGATGCCTACTGGTCTAAGGAAACAATTGAGGCTGTAATCAATATAATAACGTGAGCATCGAATCAACAGTGATGTTGACAGGATAGGATTCCAAATTTGTAGATGGACTGGATACTTTTATAACATTATACTAGGACTTAATACGTTTCTGTAGAGATGCCTTGTGAAGAATAACCATCGTTAATGCAGAAGAGGGGCGTTGGTGTTGAATATATGTACTGTACAATAATTTATGAACAGGTGATTACTACTTATGTGTTCTTATTTTAGGTACGCGTGTGAAGGAGAAAGCACTCCCAAAGCTCCTGAATCTCCTTTCTCCCATAGTACACAGCTGGGCATTATTTGCTAGACAAATTGGTATGCCCAGTACTCAGATCTCCATAATCAGAGCAGCTAATCCTGTACCTGGTCCAAATTACCTTTACACATGCTTCACCGAAACTCTGGAGTGGTGGGTAAACAATCATCACAACCCAACATATGAAGCAATTATTGCTATTTTAGATCCCGAGAGGGGGCAAACGACCCCCGTTATGAACAGAGCTCTTGCTAGACAAGTAAGGAAGTTCATGGCAAAACAGCAACAAGGTGAATTTGAAAAAGATTTTTTTTTTTGAGTTGCCAGTTTATCTGTTACTATTGATGTCTCCTTCTGCACATAGCTGTAAAGCCTCCCATTATCACTTCTAGTACCCATGGTGATCTTGGTGGACAAGGTTAGTGGTGAACATGGCGCTTATTATCTGTTTATATACCTGTGTACTGTATCTTCACTAGAGGAGTTTGGCAATGTTCAAGAGGAAACGTTTCAGCAGCCACGTTCTAATGAATGTCGACCAAATGTTTCAAGTCAGGGACTCGATGAAGGCCTCAGTCCCCACAGCAAGCCACAAGAATTGGATATTTTATCAAGTGTGCCTCAAGAAGATAAAATTAACACAGTTACCAATACTCCAGGTGAGCTAACAATTATTCTTGTATATGTACCTACATCAGACTGACTCCCACTGAAGTGCTTCTCTGAAGACACTTTCTCAATTACCTTCCACAGTACCAATTGAACCTTCGCCAGACGAGTTTGGCAAAATTCAAGAAGAAACCTTTCAGCAGCTACATTCTGATGAATGTAGTGTTTCAAGTCAGGGACTCGATGAAGGCCCCAGTTCACCCAGCAAGCCACAAGAATTGGATACTTTATCAAGTATGCCTCAAGAAGATGAAGTTAACACAGCTACCAATACTCCAGGTGAGCTAGCAATTATTATTCTTAATAGGGCTGAAATGAACATTCTGAATCCCAACGGATCAAAGTGAACAAATAATTGAATATTCTATGAAATTCCATAAGAGGGGAGGTGAGCTAAATGCATCGGTCTGCATGATGTAGTATATAGCTACGTGCACCTCACCATGAAAGCCAGAATTCATGGACTGTTTATCTCTATCAGTATCTGAACTGTACTATATCATCCATATATAGCTAAACCTACAGCTAATAGCTGAAATTTCCGAGATAGAGAGTTAAATTAAAGCATCTAAAAATTGATCTTTGGTGTGCTTTAATTGGAATACCGATGGTAAGTCAATCTCGTGACTGCCAGGTAGCACTGTTGGAGATGTTATAGTTCTAGAGTAGGGTTCGAATTTTGAGCGTGCCGGTTACAGACGGTTTGACTATTATCACACTTCCTGTATGAGGTGGAAATGCCAGTTATTAATTCTTCAGTGGCCACATCCTGCCGCAGCCTTCTTGAAACTATTAGCTGACAAATGGGGGCTTAGTGTTACAGTACAGTAGGTATTGTAAACTGATGTGCATTTCAAAGAGAGCAGATTTCATGAAAACTCTGTGTGATCTAAATAATTAGTAAAATTACTGCTTATATTAGCTACTACCCAACATATGATTATTTCATCATAGAATGGACACTACTCACTATTGAAACCATTTGCACTGTATGTGCACTGTTTCTGGGACTATGTAACATCTTCAGAAACAGTGTAAATTACTATGTGAAATACTTAATGGTCCATAGTTCACAGTATTTGAAGTGAGACTTCGATCCTGTAAACTTTAGGTGGTCCCACGATGAACTGAAACAATGCAAATATGATTAATTTTCAACGATGAGCAGTGTCCATCGTATCCCGCATTCATAGGCGCTTTCCCTGTGCATCCGCTATACCAGGTGCTATGAACTCTGTAAATAAAAGCAAAAGGTTGTCCAATTCCTCTGCAAGTATTTGGGACAAATTGCCACAGGCAAGCATCTATCCTACAGCTTTCCTAGAAATAACTGGAGCAGTATAGCAATAATTGAGACACTACACTCTCTGGTGAAGAAGCATAGCGTGCCCGTATTTTATTCCACATTTAATTCTGCCACCTTCATGTTTCACAAGGCAGGAGCAAGCTACAACATAGGCTCTTTCCGAGGCAAACTCTGAAACATTTTTATATTCTGCATCTAAAAAAATTAAAATGAGCCCATTATTGGATAGGTATTCACAATGAATGATGGTACTTACACTTTTCTCTGTTAGAAGTGGTGAAATCTGGTGAGGTTGCAGCTGCAAGAGCAAAGATTGCACAGCTGCAAGACAAGTATGAGTCCCTAGTTACCATGACACAAGAAGCAGTCCAAGTAAAATCACCCACTCTCACTGAGTTTCGCAACAAAATTACTCTCCGAGCACCACAACCCGTTAAATCAGAGTTACAAATGTCTCTGAAGGAGATCCTACCGTGCATCTACAATGCCAAAAGCATTGGAGAAATTTTCGGATTCTTCAACCTGTATGATATCTGGAACTACCTGAACTATGGACTTCTTCAGCACATAATGGAAGTTTATGGAGATGACAAATTGCACCAAAAGATGGAAAAATATGTCGCTTTGGTGGATTCATTCCGAAAGAAAACCACACTAGAAGTGTTTTGGGAAGCTTATCCTGCCTCAAAGAGTTGCCCTGAGATTCCCAGTACTCTCCGGGAAAGTCTTAAACGAGTAACTTTCAAGCATGGCAATCTAGATGTCACTGCATCATTGGATGATATCGAACGGCATCGTCAAAATCTTGCTCGCCACGTTTCTTTGCCAGATTTAACAATCATTCTGGAAGACATCAAAGGAGGGTCTGTTGCCATCATCTGGCTAGTCCCACCATCAGTAGCAGACCGACTGGCGGATGAGGTGCAGAAAGGAAATGTCGATTTCCTTGAGCAGCACAACATACTTGAGCTGGAAATACAAGACTCTACTGTCTACCGTTCAAAGAGTAAGCTACATTATAATTATGAGTTAAATTACTATGTCATACTCATCACTTACTATGTCAGCTTCAGCCTTTAGTATTTATTATTACAAGTCAACAAGACACTCTATAAGGTACACAAATAATATTATACTGAGTACATTGAAGTAGTATGCACTGTTACAGTTGAAACACTAAAATTAGCAGTAGTAGTGCAGCCTTGATTACAACTGAAACCAGTCAGGCATTCTATTTCAGTACATGTATTATGGAAGAGACTGGAACAAGGCACTGAGCTCTGTCAATGTCCCTGGAGCACCTCATGATGTTCAGCACACTTCACATCAAATATTTCTTGAAATAATTGACTGTGTGTATCTGTTGGGTGCATGTGTGTATATGAGGGTGGTTACATTTAAAGTCTAATAAAGCCCCGTTTACATTGAACCGGATTGGGAATGAATGCAGATTAGTACTGTCCAGGCCTAAGGGGAAGCGCTGCTTAGCTCATTAGCGTATAAACGCATTAGTGTACTTAGTACTATGCAAGCAGCAGCTGCTAATCCACTTGTAAACCAAGTCAACTGTTTAGACAGTCACTATTGGCAGCCTAATCCAGATACAATCCTGAGGTGGGTTACGCAACCCGGTTTCCAAACCGAATTAGCGCGTTTACATGTATCGGTATCCTGAACCGGTTTAAGTGCCTAGTGTAAACGGAGCTTAAGCTATTTTTACCCCGCGCAGCGCAGCGGGGTTAAGCGATTAGTTCTGTCCGGCGTCTGGTGTCTGTCATAAAAAAAATTGAAATGTTTGACAATTCGAAAATTAGAGCCTATAACGATTTCTAAACAACACAATCAGATTCGTCGTATATTAGCTTGTGTGTGCCTGGTAGAGCCATATAGCGGTTATATTCTGAGCATTTTCAGCCTTTTCTGATTATCAGTGCCTTCCTTAATTTTTAATACGGTCATCGGTCACGCCCACAACTTGGATACGGTCGTACACAATCACGGTATACTATAGATAGCACGCTTTCACATCAAACTCCCTGGTTCTGTGTGGCATGCATGCACGGGGTAAGTATTCTATGAATACCTCTAGTTAAGGAAGCAATGGGTCATGCAGATCTGTACCATGTATATTATGTATGTGGGGAGAAATATTGCATAGTCATTGCAGTATCACATAACAGAATGATGGGTTACATACCTCATTCAGAAAGGGTGCATATACATTGCACTTTGTACTGAACTGGGTTTCAGACAGGATTTTTTGGTGGGGGTGGGGAAAATGATGCATGTGGAGCCACGGGCATGCTCCCCCAGGCAATTATTATTCTCTGAGGCTGCTTCTGGAAATAGCGAAATTACTGATTATACGGATATTTCACATCTAAAAACCAGTTGGGTGTTTTTTATCCCACACTACGTGTAGTGGCGGGGTTAAGCAATTGGTTCTGTCCAGCGTCCGTCTGTCATAAACCTTTTTTGAAATTTCACAAATTACAGCCTATAACGATTTCTAAGGGTAACGAGGGTAACGATGAGATTCGTCGTATCTCAGCTAGTGTGTACCTGGTAGAGCAATAAAGCGGTTATATTCTGAGCATTTTCTGATTTATGAATGCCTTCCACCATTTTTAATACGGTCATCGGTCCGCCCACAGCTTGGATCTTGGATACGGCTGTACATGATTACGGTATACTATAGATAGCATGCAAAATGGATCTTAGAAGAGAAAGAAAGCGTTCCCGTAAACTTCGGGAAATGTAAGAAGCTCAGAAAGAAGACAGGAAGGCAAGACAAACTTTGCAAGTAACTGTAGTCACTGTGTGATGAGCTGCTGCAACACAGGGTGCATGCAGCAGCCAATGCTGCGTTGATCAAAGATGCATATGACATCCTCATGCATTCAGCATGTATACCATCTCAAAAATTACTATACCATCATGCAGTATGCAGTCTGAACTGCACATTATAATAACTTATACACAGTATTATAACAAGCCACTACATAACATGCACGCACGCAACATCTACTAATTATACTCCCCATCTTTTTTAATACTGCGCGGGGTTGTGTTCTCGGAACACCTCTAGTTTACATAAATCATCCAACTGAAGGTTGTGCTCAGCAACAGGTCAGTCTAAGCAGCTGTAAAATGGACGTACCTTGGCCTATTGAGCCTGCAAATTCCCAGTAGCTTGAAGCCACTGCGCTCGTGGCTATAGTGGTATAGTAACAAAATGACGTAACTTAGCACATGTAGATAAACACACACACAGACGCGGGAATGTAAAGCGATCTTAGTATCGGCTGGTAAAAAAAATTAATCTCAAAATTCTGGGGGTGGTTGAGGAATCCCACCGAAATCCTGCTGAATACTAGCAAGGAATATTGAGTGGCAAGGGAGCATGTAACTCTGTGAACGGAAATTCAACTTCACCATTTATAGAAGCTCACATCCTATATTTATAACTTTGCCGTCGAAATTTGGCGCTTAAAAACGATTACATTCAAGGCCTGGGCCGACAAGAAGTCTGTCTGTCCATCTATCACATACCATGTGTCGTTTGCACCCAAGCGCTATACCCCAAGAGCTACGGGTGTGTACATTGTCATGCTGCCTACATTCTATTGGCACCTACACTCATACATACATGTACATTAGAGTAAATGCTAATGTGGCTTCTCATATACTCTGTATTCCAATGATGCCAGCGCTAGTATTCAAAGGTTGATCACTAACACCCACAAGGCCTCCAAGAGTGGGCGTGCCACAACATACCTCTGGCTACCTCCGTCATGCTCCCACATGTAGAGGTTTACAAAGAGCTTACTGTTGTACCATCTCATTAGCTACATTTTTATCATACGACAACTATCCGGCATAACTGTTGGCTCTAAATAGAATGCAATTCCAATAGTGCATGAGCTTTATTGAATGCTAGCATAGCGTTAGAGTCCTCCCTACCCTCCCTACTCAGCTGCCTATATTGTAGGCATTGCTGAAGCATAATTTTTGTGATTGTTAGCAAATTTCTGTTGCAACTCCAGTGGCAGATCTAGAGGGGGTTCCATGGGTTCCATGGAATCCCTCTTTTGAAGGACTGCCTTTGCTTTTACTGTATACTTTAATAGTAGCGAAGTCTGCGCAAACCGAACTATGTACGCAGGCAAGCCGATTTACGGTGAGTTAGTGAGGTCTACGGTCATAGGCCTACACATGCACGACTTTACCAAGAGCACATCCAGTGCCGGCTATGTTGTAGGCATTGCCACTGGTGATTACTGGAACCCCCTTTTCAAAATCCTAGCTCCGCCGCTGAACTCCCATAATATACATGTACTGTTCCAGGTGAGGATCTCAAAAGTCACCAGAAACAGCCTCAGCGAAACGAAATTTGCCAAAAAATTCTGGGAGATATTTCCCAGACTCCCCTCCCCCCCCCCCCATTCAAATCATGTTCTATACCAGTTAAAGGGGGTATTACTCACCTTTGCGCAGGTCTACAAAGTCAGCAAAGAAACTTCTTTCATTTCAACCATGAGGTCCAATTAACCTGTAGGGGGAAGTCATTGTGGTAGTTCAATATTGGAAGTATTATACTGCTGATTGGGAAGGGTGTGTATGTTCAGCACTCAGTGGTAGGCAAACTGGGTCTAGTACAGCTCCGACATTGTAAACTATAGTCTCGCGTGCCATCATATTGTGGTACTTCAATATCGGAAGTTACATGTATACTGCTGATTTAGAAGGGTGTGTATGTTGAACTCTACGCTCAGCAGTTGGCAAACTGGGAGTAGTACAGCTCCCACATTGTAACTAGGGGTACGCACAACACCAGAAGTACATGCAAGCACACATAATGTAGCCTCGTACCCAGGGCTTCATCACCCAGATTTATCTTGTAGCTCTGATTTTTCTCTACGGCTAGGAGACAAAATCTGGGCAAGGAAGACTTGAGTATGAGGCCACATAATGTACTGCCAGCTGCAGAGTTCAAAGTTCAACATACCTCATGGACATAATAAGGACCATTGATCGGGCAACTGTCTTCCCGCAGCCAATACTGTAGCCTCGTTTGGTAGTGCAAACCTACGTCTGAGTGTGGATGGGTGGAGGGAGAATTGTGCTGATGTTACACTTTGTACATGTGTGTGTTGAGGATTTTAGATGTGTGTACAAACTACACAAGGTTCAAAGCCAGTATAGCTCACATAACATGTTTGTAGTCGTCAGAGTATGGTACATAATATTATGCATTTTAAATATGCTCTCATATTACCACCCGGGGTTCTGACGGCACAATCATAATGAATTGATCATGGGTAATAAGTTGTAGCAGCGCACTGCCAGTGTTTGAGACCATACCGAGTCAGGGCTTCACGGGGGAGGGGGGCATTCGTCCCCTCTTGGAAACTTTCTGCCCCCTTTCGGAATTTCAAGCCTTTAAATGTGAATACTGCTCACTATATGCATGCCTCCCCCCAAATGTCTTCCGGCGTGCTTTTGCCCTCCCTTGGGAACTTTCCTAAATGAACCCTTGCGAGTAGCACAGACTACTATGTACCACCTAACAGGGCCTACAATGGTAGCTTGTTAGCTATTGTTCCATCTCATTAGCAGTGCCCTAGCCACAACCTTATTGTGGAAATACAAAATGATAAATTGATGGTCTCAATCAACTATAAGGAATTCAATACTTAGGTTCTCATATTACCACCTACGGTCCAGACAAACCAAGAGGTACCATTCGTTCCTTATTTCTAATGCCGCAACTTGGCCAGGTAACAGGCTACCATAGTACAATAAGGGATGAAAGGTACCTCTTGGTTTGTCTGGTCGGTGGGTGGTAATATGACAACCTAAGTAGCTGAAAGAGAGCATCAATTTATCATTTTGTATTTCCACAATAAGGTTGTGGCTAGGGCACAGCACAACCCAAGTGTGTGTGGGTGGGGCTGAATGTCTGGGCAGTGATATATGCACTCGTGAAGGTAGCTTTTAGGAAATGCTGTTGTACCATGTCATTAGCTGTATTTTTGTCATAGGACACAACTATCCGGCATAACTGTTGGCTCTAAATAAAATACAAGTCCAATAGAACATGAGCTTTAAGCTGTTAATGGCAGTGGCCGTGGCCGCTGTTACAGCTACGTCACTCTTGGCATCCAAGAAAGACAATATTAATTAAGCCACGGCCACTGGGAGCAACAGTACCACATGAAGTTAGTAGTGCATGGTCTTCAATACAGGTAGATGCTAAGAGAGCCGCTTCTTCACAGTTGAAAAATAGGGCAAACAAATTTTTTCCACGCTTCGCGCAGAAACTCTATCACCCGCTACACGGCCTCTATGCCAGCCCCCTATCCCAAAACATCTTCCTACGCCACTGCATTAGCATGGTTATCGTACGTGATATCACAGAGCTGCCAGAATGGTGGGGGGGGGGAGGCATACCTAATTTCCGGGATGGGACGGGACGTAGCCGGAAAATTACTCTGTATATTCCGGCATAACATGGCAGTTCTTGACCTGCATGCACTTTTCATACCTGCATTGCGTGAGGGACGGGGCTATAGAAATAGGGGGTGGAGCTGCTCTGAGCAAAGGAAGACGAGTATTCATCTATTCATCCAAGTTGGAAAGCTGGTTTTAAAGGTAAAAGACAGCTTTAAGTATAATTATTAATTATGCACATCCAGGACTGCACGTAAAAGCTAGTCACCATTCCTAGCCCAGAATCAAGGCCTCGTACACAGGCCCTTTACATGTATCTCGGAGGCAAGAAGAGTGCACAAGACTTGCTATGATTGTACCCCCTATGCTCGTATCAATTCATAAACTTCCAGCCTGTACATAAAATATGCAACTGTTTCTACCTCTTGTAATAGTATAATACACAGGATGATCAGTATCGGCACGCGTGAAAAGCGAACGGATGCTGCGGAACGGAAGGGGGCTAGCTTGCGACTAGCATGGACGGTCATACTTTCCCTCTAGATTCATCCTGCGTAGCTAAAGACTGACTAATCTTTGTTATCCCGGACATTAGGCAAGTTTGATTTTCCGTTATACTGGGCTTTAGGCAAGTTAGAATTTCCGTGACCGTCCAGCCGTCCCAGAAATTAGGTACGCGTATTTTCCGGATACGTCCCGGAAATCAGGTATGCCCGGGGGGGTTAGGCAAGAGTGCTCCCTGCCCTCCCTATGTTGTAGGCATTGCTAGCGCGAGAGCGTACATGAATTTACGTGAGAAAACAGATGCGTAATATCACCGTAATAATAAGTGCTAGTTTGTTCACAGAGCTAGCTTGTGGCCTCCAATTGAAAAAAAAAAACAGCCTCATGCCTTGCTTGCTCTTGCTCATTTCCTTGGACCAGGAACCAGTCATTAAGTTTGCATGGCCTAAAGACTGAAGCATAATTTATTGTGAATATCGGCTAACTTCTGTTACTGGATTGAAACTCCCACAATATACATGTACGTGTACTGTTCCAGGTGAGGGTCCCAATAGTCACCAAGAATAGCCTCAGAGTATTGAAATATTCTGGGGGATATCCCCCAGACTTCCCTAGTAAGCATTTATCTGATACCCCCATTCAAATCAGGTTCCTATACCCGTTAAAGGGAGTGATACTCACCTTTGCGCAGGTCTTCAGAGTCAGCAAAGAGACTTCTTTCATTTCAACCATGAGGTGCACTTAACCTGTAGGGGGAAGTCATTGTGGTAGTTCAATATTGGAAGTATTATACTGCTGATTGGGAAGGGTGTGTATGTTCAGCACTCAGTGGTAGGCAAACTGGGTCTAGTACAGCTCCGACATTGTAAACTATAGTCTCGCGTGCCATCCCCTTTCCGTAAAAATGGGAAGTGTGTGTAAACCAGGGGTACGCACAATATTAGCTAGCTAACCGTACACCAGCAAGCACACATAATGTAGCCTCGTACCCAGGGCTTCATGAGATAAAATGTTGGCGAGGAAGACTTGAATATGAGGCCACACATAATGTACTGCCATGTACAGGCTGCAAAGGTCAAAGGTCAACATATAAGGACCTTGAGCGGGCAACCATCTACCCCGCAGTAGACTAGAGCCCTCATTTCTGGGCTGTAATGGTTACTTACAGATAAGGACCAAGATCTATATGCCCTGCAGGGCTACATACACATGGCGAGGTAGAGCCTGCAGAGGTCAAAGGTCAATTCTCATGCAACTCGAACAGAACCCAGTTAATCTCAGTTCTGTATCCCCAACATGGCCTCCCATAGCTGTACTGTTACTAATGATCACCCTGCACACGCGATCGCGACAGCCTAACCAGCAGCTATCACAGACACTCACTAGCGGCAAGGTACAGCTCTTCGCTACCCTAGCGGTAGCGGTACTGGTACTTATATAAACACACAGCGATCGCTCACTGACTGGCTTCCTGTAGCTTAAGTGGCTGCTATTGTTCAGCTAATGGCGTAGACTAAACAAGCCATGATAATTACTGTCATCTCCGGAAGCTACTAGCTTCATCAGTTCCACCATTACACACACACTACACTCACAGGACAAGCTACTGAGCAACAGAAGATGAGCCTACAATGGCAGACCTGCAGTGATGCACCAGAGGACATGTACAGAGGATCTGCTGTCAGCCATGACAAGATGGCATACTTCAACCCCCGTCTCTCTACTGCTGTCTACCAGTTTGAGGAGGACCAGTGGACGGCTCTACCCGAATGTCCTCACTACCGCTCAGCGTTGACAGTAGTCAACAAACAGCTGACTACTGTAGGAGGGAGCCATGGCCGCTTGGGTGACCCCACCAACTCCCTAGCCAGCCTCACTGGGGAGGGCAAGGACAGGAAGTGGGTGGAACACTTCCCACGGATGCCCACTAGTCGCTCCGACCTCGCAGCAGTGTGCAGGGGGACGTCCCTCATAGCCGCCGGGGGACATGGTGGTGGGAGGGTACTGAGGACTGTTGAAGTCATGGACACCGAGTCCCTACAGTGGACCCTCGTCAATCCCTTGCCACACCCGATGTACGGGGCGTCCATCGCAGTGAGCCAAGAGAAGGTTTATCTACTTGGAGGCTACGATCAGAATGGCCGGACTCTCTCCGTCTTCACCTGCTCCACACTACAGACACAGCCATTGGACGCACAACTAGAAAAACCAGCCAATCAGCTGACGGGATGGCATCAAGTCGCTGATGCCCCCCACTACGGGTCTACAGCTGTTTGTGTCGGAGAAGTCCTTCTAGCTATCGGTGGAGAGTCTGCAGCTGGTGAGGAGACTTCAGCCATCGCCGCCTACAACCCAACATCCGACTCCTGGGAAGACATCGGACACATGACTACACCTCGATACCGACCACTGGTAGCTCTGTTGCCTAGTAACGAACTGATCGTGGCTGGAGGCGTCGGTGGATATACTAAAGTTGAAATAGGCAAAATTGTTGCCTAGTAACGAACTTATTATAGCTGGAGGCTACAGTGGACAAACTAAAGTGGAAATAGGCAAAATTGTTAACTTGTTTACTTGTACTTTTCATGTCAAACACGTGTTTTCTTGTTTGTTGTTGTTTTTGTTTGTTGTTTTGCTATTTTTGTTTTAAAAACGATTGTAACGATGTTTTTAAAGGATTTTTTCGAACAAAAACCATTTTTTCCACCACCACGTCCCCCGCGCTGCTATCTTACGTTACAATAGAAGTTGGCACGGTCACTTACCCCGCTGCGGCGACTGACCCTGGCCTACGCAAGGCTTTAAATAGGCAATGGTGACAAACAAAACTGGTTTGAAGGGTCAAGCGGCCATTAGCAGGGTAGTTGACAACAAAAAAGCTTTTTTATTACGCTTGTTAACAAGCGCAAATAAAAAAGCTTTAAGCACAACATGCCAGCTCTATATTAGCACTAACCAGTTATTTTGCCTTTTGCTGTCAGTGTCAGCTTCACCGCTTAGCTAGTTTAATAGTAGACTAAAAACTCCTAAGACTCTTCTAAACAACCTTGCATAACTATTCAGCTTCTAGTTTGAAGCTGCACAGCATTAAGCACGCTAGCTAAGCTAAGCTAGCTAAACTTGAACCAGGTGAAACTGTATCCAAGGAACCCAGTAAAGCAGCTGGGGTTTAGAGGCGCCCGCATCGCGTATAGCGCGCACATACGTATGCCCGCACGTGCCCGGATGCCTGAGCTATAGCGGCTTGAGCCCCACCTAATATCCGCTCACTGAAGGAGTTGGGCGTGTTTGGATTGCATCGCCTCAGCCTCGCCTCAAGCCTCGTCCCCAGGCTCCCCTCTATGCCTCAAGCGTGAAAGGCGAGGCTACATCGCCTTAGGCACGCCTTTCGGTCATTCAACGGTGATTATCCCTGCAACTCACCCATTCACAAGTGGCCAGGGTCCTGTATAGCCTACCCAGGTCATCTCCTGAGTGTCAATACGTTAGTTAGTTGTCTAGACTCACGGGCCAGCCACTGGGGAGTGTGGGTACATATTCAACAGCTCATAAATTATTGTGTGCATCTCAGGGTTCTATTTAGGATTTTGAGTAGGGAAGATGTGTTTTTCTGAGCCCCTGCCCATCCAGTTAATTATTAATAGTTATGCCTCTTCCTTTATATAATGTGGCATACCTCTAACTCCTGGCAAGACACGTGTTAGCCTCGTTCCCAGTCTCTTCGCTTCCAGTGTTTACATCGCAACTGGGAACAAG
Source organism: Phakellia ventilabrum (assembly GCA_963921505.1). Classification (NCBI taxonomy): domain Eukaryota; kingdom Metazoa; phylum Porifera; class Demospongiae; order Axinellida; family Axinellidae; genus Phakellia; species Phakellia ventilabrum. Next base: position 8,515,911 of record OY997380.1, read on the forward strand.
GCTAGGCCTGACTGCACCTTGATCAGATCTT